>JXCR01145788.1:492267-532790 GCA_002079205.1 Phalaenopsis hybrid cultivar
GAATTCCTCACAGTTACCCGCTCTAGCAAGCTCTCTACACACTAATGGAACCTATCTAACCTCCAGGACTCCTCTGTTTTCGGCCAAAATCTTCTTTTTAAAGATGTGGATGAGTTTTTCCAAGAGTTGATTATGCACCCCTCCAAAATCCGGCCTTATCCATTGTACAAGTACACATAACCGTCGATCCCGCCATCGACGGCCTCGATGGCGCCATCGGCGGCCTTCTGGAGATTGTCCTGTAGCCTCGGAAAAAGCTCGCCCTCGGCGGCGTCGATGGCGTCGTCGGCGTCGATGGCGTCGTCGGCGCCCTAGTGTAATTCTCCACATTTTGGTCTTTTTTGCTCCAAATTCGCTCCTTTTTGCATCTTTTTGCTCCATTGACTTTAATTCATCATTCCTGCAACAAAACATCAAAAATATCTTTCTTTAAAGTGCAATACCATTAAAAACAGTATAAAAGAAGTACGAAAATCTCAACATATTTTACTTTAGTCAAAGTGCCCCGAGAGCAAAATAGTCGTTCTAGATTTTAGTGCCTTAATCGAAATTTAGGATTAAGCAAGGGAAAGTGGGTAATTTTGATCTTAATGAACATGTTTGGATGATTGAAATATAATGGGATTAAAAGGTAGAAACTCACTCACCACCCTTACACAACATCATAACTTTTACTAATCTTCATGACTTAGAAGTCAATTAAAATCAAACGACTCTTAAGTGATAGGCTTAAACTGAAAAGATGATAGCTTACTTTTCTTAAGCCAAAAGTTAAGGATGATGTGATCATTTAATAAGAATATATATCACTTAAATCAAAGTTTTGATAATCATCATTTCATTTATTTTGATTGTTAAAGGTTTAATAGTGACATAGGCTCAATGTCTAAATTCAATTGATCATATTTAGAAGATAACATGATTGGTGATTAACAACTTTAAACGCTACAAGCTTGACCTTAATTGCGGGCACCTCAATCTTTAAATAACCTAAACTTGTCTTGAAGGCACCCACTCACATAACTATTAAATGAAACACTAATTGATTAATTGAAAATCCTATCCATGGGACAATTAAATCGTCAAGTTTCACTAAGCAATGGAGTAGTCACACTTCAACCTCGGATGATTAATGGAACAATATGATAAGTCCAAAATGAACTCAGAATATTTTAAGAGATCTTCAAAGTGGTCCAAGGTCATGCCTTGAGCATTTTGCAATCTATTGGACATTCTGAAGAGCAAATTGGACTCGCCATATTTTTCTAAAACCATCCACTAGGATCTTCTAAGATTCAGTAAAATCATAACTAGGGTTTGGTGGCTAAACCTTCATCTACTCTTGCAATTTAAATTCCCTGCAAAATTATATGCATGCCTTGCAAATGCTAACTTCAGGTGAAGGAACGAGAAGAATCGACATGTACGCTTTTGAATTAATGCATTTACCTTTTTGTATTTATTGCCTGGAGCTTGTATGTTAAACAACGATGTCACCCTGCATGAAGACCAAAATTATTAGGATAGTTGTAAAACCCAAACAAAAACTAAAAGTCAATCAAGATAAAATTTACCGCCATAACATTCAAAATATAAGACAACTCAAAATTTAATCACAAACATCACAAAATAAAAAATTACAATTAAATTAAAACATCTCTATCGGATGATCGAGAATCCCTTGAAGGAAATAACCTACGGTTGCTAACGAGATTTTATACAGTCTAAATGAAAATATGGAACTCATTAAGTTGAGTTTAGTAAATTCATTTGGACTAAATGAATCCGAAAGAAAGTAGTGGTACAGGAATGAGGGAACCGTAGGATCCTAACTGGTGTAGCTCTACTCAACTTTAATATGCCCCACTATATTTAAAGAACCATAAACACAGGAACAATTGATTTGACAGCATAAATTGACACATCAGAAAACTTAAACTTGTCACGTTAAGGAGCGTGGAGCTAGCATTGTAGGCAGCACAACCATCTTCAACAGCAAAACATGTCTTCATCAGCTAAACCACTCCTTTAAATTAAACAAAAAGCCATAGGATTTTGAAGTTATTTGCTTATGCAACATAAATCCTTAACTTATCTCTAGGCATTTGTATGGTTCTGCTATACAATATAAGCCCAAAATCATCTTAGGATTCCAAGGTTGTCATTCGTTACGACCTAAATTCTAACATCTTTCAGGTTATTCATGTGATCGTATCACGCGAGTGTATGCCCTAATTAATAAAATTGGCAGGATGAAACGTCTAAATAATTTCTCTCTGAAATTAAAGCCAAACCATAGGGTAGCTTGGGAAGTCTCTGAGGTTCTCCTCCGGATCTATGACATCCCCTAATTCTACCTCTTTTGGATTTCAAAAACAAATGTTCCAAATTTGAGTTATTCCCCTTTCACACCTCTTTGTCTAATCTTGTTGAAAAGTCCTGTCCTTTTGACAACTTTGAAGATAATATTCCTTGTTTTTTATCGAGAGTTTTCTTAGGTAACTTTGGTTATCTAAGATATAATTAACTATAGGGGATTGCCCTTATAGAAAGCTTTTCCGGACCCAGCTTAATATAAACCTTATTTAATTCTTCGTATTAAATATGAAACTTGTCGGCAAATAAAATGATTTCGCAGACCAAACGGATGTCATATATTTTTTAGTTTAATTGATCGAGCCTCACTCTTAAATCTTGTGTTTATCTTTCGGGATAGACACATTACTTGAGATGTAGTGCTCTTTTATTTAAATTATGAAAGATATGGGATCAGCTTGTTTTCTAAACTTATATATATATATATATATATATATATATATATATATATATATATATATATATATATATATNGCATCCTTCTTTTTGCATTAGATATTTAATAGTTGAGGGATCAGTATGCACAACACATTTAGCTCCAATTAAATAAGATTGAAATTTGTCTAAAGTATATACGATGGTGAGTAGCTCTTTTTCAGTAACAGTGTAGTTAATTTGAGCATCATTAAGAGTTTTACTGGCGCAGTATATCACTTCAAAAATCTTTTCATATCTTTGTCCAAGAACAGCTCCAATAGCATAATCACTAGCATCACACATCAGTTCAAATGGTTTCTCTCAGTTAGGTAAAACTATAATAGGGGTTGTGATTAATTTTTCCTTTAAAATTTCATACCTTTGTCCAAGAACAGCTCCAATAGCATAATCACTAACATCACACATCAGTTCAAAATAATCTTTTCATACCTTTGTCCAAGAACAGCTCCAATAACATAATCACTAGCATCACACATCAGTTCAAATGTTCCCAGTTATGTGAAACTATAATAGGGGCTGTGATTAATTTTTTCTTTAATTACTCAAAGGCTTTAGTTAGGTGAAACTATAATAGGGGTTGTGATTAATTTTTCCTTTAATAACTCAAAGGCATCAAGGACTGCTCCAATAGCATAATCACTAGCATCACACATCAGTTCAAATGGTTTCTCCCAGTTAGGTAAACTATAATAGAGGTTGTTATTAATTTTTCTTTTAATAACTCAATGGCATTTAAACAGCTTTCAGTAAATTCAAATTTCTTGTCCTTTTCTAAAAGTTGGCATAGAGCTCTTGCTTCAGTAAATTCAAATTTCTTATCCTTTTCTAAAAGTTGGCATAGAGGTTTAGTAATTTTTGTGAAATCTTTAATAAAACGCCTGTAAAAACCAACATGTCCAAGAAAACTTCTAACTTCTCTTACATTACGTAGGAGGTGTTAGTTTAGATATAACTTGAATTTTTGCAGGGTCTACTTCCATACCATTTTTTAATTAGTAAAATCCAACATGTCCAAGAAAACTCCTAACCTTTCTTACATTAGTAGGAGGTGTTAGTTTAGATATAATTGAATTTTTGCAGGGTCAGCTTCCATACCATCTTCCAAAATTTTATGCCCTAACACAATTCCTCCTGCAACCATAAATTAATTTTTGCAGGGTTTGCTTCCATACCATCTTCCAAAATTTTATGCCCTAACACAATTCCTCCTGCGTTGCAGGGTCTGCTTCCATACCATCTTCCAAAATTTTATGCCCTAACACAATTCCTCCTGCAAAACTTCTAACCCCTCTTACATTAGTAGGAGGTGTTAATTTAGATATAACTTGAATTTTTGGAAGGTCTGCTTCCATACCATCTTCCAAAATTTTATGCCTTAATAAAATTCCTCCTGCAACCATAAATTGAAATGTCTCCATACCATCTTCCGAAATTTTATGCCCTAACACAATTTCTCCTGCAACCATAAATTGACATTTCTCCCAATTTAGAACTAAATTAGTTCTTTCGCATAACTCCAATACTCTTTCAAGATATTCTAAGCATGTGTTAAATGATGTTCCAAATACAGAGAATTCATCCATAAATACTTCCAATCCATCGTCAATTAACTTACTAAATATGGACATCATACATCTCTGGAATGTTGCAGGTGCATTACATAATTTCCTCTGACTGGAATTAAACATATATATAATTCCAGTGTCTAACCATTTCAAAATTTTCTTTTTTACTACTTCTTTCATTATAGGTTTAATCTCCTTTGTGGAACAACTCTTGGTTTATATTGTTCATCTAATATAATTCTGTGCATACAGATCGAGGGACTGATTCTTTAATCTCTTTTGTGGATTAACTCTTGGTTTATATTGTTCATCTAATATAATTTTGTGCATACAAATTGAAGGACTGATTCTTTAATATCCACTAAGGTCCAACCAAAAGCTTTCTTATATATTTTCAATGTATCTAACAATTTTTGTTCTTGTCATTAGCTAAGGCCCAACCAAAAGCTTTCTTATATCTTTTCAATGTATATAACAGTCTTTGCTTGGCTTATATTGTTCATCTAATATAATTCTGTGCATACAGATTGAAGGACTGATTCCCTTAATATCTGCTTTCTTTTATCTTTTTAATGTATCCAAAAGTCTTTGCTCTTGCAAATCATTTAACTCTGAAGCCTGTGCATACAAATTGAAGGACTGATTCCCTTAATATCAGCTAAGGTCCAACCAAAAGCTTTATTATATCTTTTCAATGTATCTAATAATCTTTGCTCTTGCAAATCATTTAATTCTGAAGATATAAATATCATTATGTGCATACAGATCGAAGGATTGATTCCCTTAATATCAGCTAAGGTCCAACCAAAAGCTTTCTTGTGCATACAGATTGAAGGACTGATTCCTTTAATATCAGCTAAGGTCCAACCAAAAGCTTTCTTTAATGTATCTAAAAGTCTTTGCTCTTGCAAATCATTTAATTCTTAAGATATAATAACAGGTAATGTAGATGAGTCGTGTATCTAACAGTTTTTGTTCTTATAAATCATTTAATTATGAAGATATAATAACAAGTAATGTAAATGAGTCTCCTAAAAACACATACTTCAAGTGGTTAGGTAATGTCTTCAACTCAAGTTCAGGTGNCTCAACAGCAGGATATTTTATAGATTTCACAATATTAAAAGTTACTTCTTGATCATTTACTCTCATAGTTAATTCTCCTTTTTGAACATCTATCATAGCTTTTCCAGTAGCTAAAAATGGTCTCCCTAAAATGATAGGTATTTCTTTATCTTCTTCCATATCTAAAACGATGAAATCCACAGAAAAGATAAATTTGTCAACTTTTACTAACACATCTTCTATAACTCCCTTAGGATATGTAACTGAGTGATCTGCTAATTGAAGAGTTACAGAAGTAGAGGTGAGAATTTTCCTAATCTTAGTCTTTTGAAAATTGATAGAGGCATAAGGTTAATGCTGGCTCCCAAATCACATAAAGCTCTTCTATAGAAATTTTCAACGATAGCACATGGTATAGTGATGTTGGCTCCCAAGTCACATAAAGCTCTTCCATAAAATTTTTCACATAAGATTAATGCTTGCTCCCAAATCACATAAAGCTCTTCCATAAAATTTTTCACCGATAGCACACGGTATAGTGAAATTTCCAGGATCTTTTAATTTTTCAAGAAGCTTTTTTTGAATAATTGCACTACACTCTTCGTTAAGTGCAACAGTCAGGATCTTTTAATTTTTCAGGAAGCTTTTTCGGAATAATTGCACTACACTCTTCGCTAAGTGGATCTTTTAATTTTTCAAGAAGCTTTTTCTAAATAATTGCACTACACTCTTTGCTAAGTGCAACAGTTTCATTTTAGGAAGCTTTTTCTGAATAATTGCACTACACTCTTCTCTAAGTGCAACAGTTTCATTGTTCATGAACTTCCTTTTTTTGTTCAGAATATTTTTCATAAATTTCACATAATTGGGCATCTACTCTAAAGCTTCTACAATGGGAATATTCACCGTTAACTTCTTAAGAATTTCTAAAAATATTGAAATTTGTTTATTCTGTTTATGTTGCTTCAATCTTTGAGGAAACGGTGGTGGAAGATTTTCTACAGTAATTTTCATTGGTGTAAATGGATACTCTAAATCTGGGTATTCATGATCCTTTTTTTCGGTATCCACTTTCTCTTTTTCAGTTTCTATTTCTTGTTGCACACTTGTCTCCAATTCTTTTCCACTTCATGATTGAATCGCCTTGATTTGCTCTTTTCCTTAATCTTTAGGATTTGTTCCACAGTACTTGGAAAAGTTCCTAATGTTCAGTTACTAAGCGCAAGAGCGATATACCCTAATTGGTTCTCAATATTCTTAATAGCAGTTCCTTGATGTTGTAATTGATTTCCTTGAAACTGTAATTGATTTCCCTAATTCTGTAATTGTTGACCCATGTTTAATATCAGCTCTTCCATAGATAACTTCTTCTCCTTAATTTGAGTATTACTGTTAAATCCTTGAGGATAAAAAGGTCTATAGTTAATATTTCCTTGGTTGGATGAATGTCCTAATGGGTTTACTGAGTTGTTTGCCCATATTGTTGATTTATAGAAGAATTTTTATTCCAATTAAAATTTGGATGATTCTTCCAACCTGGGTTATAATAGTTCGAATATGGGTTGTTGGGTCTATTAATACCATTTAAGATTTCATATGAAGGTTGAACATCCACAAATTGCCCAGATGAATTTTCTTCCATCATAGGAGGTGTTGAAGAATAATTCATCCCATAATGATTTAATTTCTTTGATATTGCAGCAATCCGCGAAGCTAACATAGATATTGCATCAGAATCATGGATACTAGCTACTCTTTTAGGATTTACCCGNGCTAACATCTACACATCAGCACCCAAACGATAGGACCGAATTGGGGATTTTAGTCTGTCACTCTAAAATCTCCAATTCTACGCCCGATAGTAATATTTTCCTATTTATTTGCATCCAACTTCCAAGGGCTTTGACCTCCCTGAATCTTGGATGTAATCTTCACTTTAGTTGTAAAACTCAACATATTTTAACAAATCAATTGGCCAGATTAAAAGTAAATTAAGATTGAATTAAAAAGATCATCACAATTTCTTAAACATTTTCATGGCTTTACCAATTCAAATCACCATTTCACAAATCTCANTGATAAGTAAATAACTTATCTCTAATTTCTCCCCAAGAACACTCCACGAAGTTCCTCTGAATCTCTTCCTTTCTTTACAACACATAGAATTCCTCTTCGAAGTAGCAAGGGAGAAGAAATCTCTCACTTTCTCTCCACTCTTACAATTTCTCGAAGAATTCCTCACAATTATACAAAAAAATCTCTCACTTTCCCTCCACTCTTACAATCTCTCAAAGAATTCCTCACAATCTAACCCACAATCTCTCGAAGAATTCCTCACAATTGTTACACTCTATTGGAAATTTTATACACTAATGGAACCTCTTTAACCTCCAAGGCCTCTAGACTCTCTCAATTTTCGGCCAAAATGTTTTTTTAAAGTTGTGGATGAGTTTTCCTAAGTGTTGCCTAAGCATCCCTTAAAAATTTGGCCTTATCCAAAGCTTGAGTAGGCATAACCGTCGATCTCGCCATCNGCAGAGAAGGCTACTCATAACTCATGGGGAAAGCACAAAAAAACTTAAAATTCATATATAAAATCAAATCCATACAAACTATAACAAGTAAATAACTTATCTCAAAATTTCTCCCCAAGAACACTCCTTGAAGTTCCTTTGAATCTCTTCATTTCTTTACAGCACACGGAATTCCTCTTTGAAGTAGCAAGGAGGAAGAAATCTCTCACTTTCCCTCTACTCTTACAATTTCTCGAAGAACTCCTCATAGTTACACGCTCTAGCAAGCTCTCTACACACTAATGAAACCTATCTAACCTCCAAGACTCCTCTATTTTCGGCTAAAATCTTCTCTTTAAAGATGTGGATGAGTTTTCCCAAGAGTTGCTTATGCACNATATAACAAGTGAATAACTTATCTCTAAATTTCTCCCCAAGACACTCTTTGAAGTTCCTCTGAATCTCTTTCTTTCTTTACAGCACACAAAATTTCTCTTCGAAGTAGCAAAGGGGAAGAAATCTCTCACTTTCCCTCCACTCTTACAATTTCTTGAAGAATTCCTCACAGTTACCCGCTCTAGCAAGCTCTCTACACACTAATGGAACCTATCTAACCTCCAAGACTCCTTTATTTTTGGCCAAAATCTTCTTTTTAAAGATGTGGATGAGTTTTTCCAAGAGTTGCTTATGCACCCCTCTAAAATCCGGCCTTATCCATTGTACAAGTACACATAACCGTCGATCCCGCAGTCGGCGGCCTTGATGGCGCAATCGGCGGCCTCGATGGCGCCATCGGCGGTCTTCTGGTGATTTTGTCCTGTAACCTCAGAAAAAGCTCGCCGTCGGCGGCGTCTATGGCGTTGTCGGCGCCCTAGTGTAATTCTCTACATTTTGGTCCTTTTGCTCCAAATTCGCTCCTTTTTACATTTTTTTGCTCCATTGACCTTAATTCATCATTCCCGCAACAAAACATCAAAAATACCTTTCTTTAAAGTGCAATATCATTAAAAACAGTATAAAATATCCTACAACAAAACATCAAAAATACCTTTCTTTAAAGTGCAATATCATCAAAAATAGTATAAAATAGATATGAAAATCTCAACATATTTTCCTTTGGCCAAAATCCCCCAAACTTAACTATTACTTGTCCTCGAAAATCTCAACATGTCAAAATCCCCCAAACTTAACTATTACTTGTCCTCAAGTAATTTTAGTACTATATAAAAGNATTTCATGGTTTCACCAATTCAAATCACTATTTCATAAATCTCGAGACAAGGAGAAAGACAGAGAAAACTACTTAGAACTCATGGGGAAAACACAACATGGAATTCATATATAAAATCAAAGTCATACAAACTACACAAGTAAATAACTTATCTCTAATTTCTCCCCAAGAACACTCCTCGAAGTTCCCTGAATCTCTTCCTTTCTTTACAGCACACAGAATTCCTCTTCGAAGTAGCAAGGAGGGAGAAATCTCTCACTTTCCCTCCACTCTTACAATCTCTCGAAGAATTCCTCAGAATATTGGAACCTTTCTAATCTCTAGGAACTCTCTCTAACACTTCCTTTACTCCCTAAATTCTTTTCCTCCTTCAGGCTCTCCAATTTTCGGCCAAAATAATCTTTTAAAGTTGTGGATGAGCTTTCCCAAGAGTTGCCTAAGCATCCCTTCAAAATTTGGCCCTTATCCAAATCTTGAGTAGGCATAACCGTCGATCTCGTAGTCGGTGGGCTTCTGAAAAATTTTGTCATGTAGCGTCCGAAAAAACTCGTCGTTGACGGGATCGAGGACGCCGTCGGCGGCCTAGTTCAAATTTACACATTTTGGTCCTTTTCGCTTTAAATTCACTCTTTTTTGCATCATTTTGCTCCAATGACCCTAATTCATCGTTCCTGCAACAAAACATCAAAAATATCTTTCTGTAAAGTGAAATATCATTAAAAATAGTATAAAATAGGAATGAAAATCTCAACATATTTTCCTTGGGTCAAAATCCCCCAAACTTAACTATTACTTGACCTCCAGTAATTTTAGTACTACATAAAGGTTATGATCTACTGCAGTAAAGTTTTAATTCAGAAATACTATAAGCTTGATTTAAATAAATATCATACTGAGATTTTCAGAAAAAAATCAAGTATTTAAATTAACTCTGTAGCCACAAGATTATATAGTCATCAAGTTTAAGAGTTCTAGTCTTCTATTTATTTCAAGAATGACTATATGTTGCAATATCAAGTCACTTAGAATATCCAAAAGATAGGAACTTCATAATATTAAGTCACTTAGAATATCCAAAAGATAAGAACTTCATGAGAACTCTACTAGTAAAAGATTTATTCCATAAATATAAGTTCAGGAATGTATTTAAGTTTTTCATTTAGGTAGGTCCAGTGAAGCTAATTTTTTATTAGGCATATCCTCAAGCTTCTCACTTCCATAATTTTTTTTTCTTTCTTTTCTCTTTTTCATTTGGATTGCTTTCAATCCTATATATTTTTTTTTTCTTTCTTTTCTTTTCTCTTTTTCATTTGGATTGCTTTCAATCCTATATATTTTTTCTTTTTTTCAGGGATTGTTTTCAATCATTTCTTTTTCCTTTTTCAAGTGAGTATTATTATATCTGAATAGCCTTTAATGGCTTTGAACTTCACTATTTTTTCCCTAAATTTGAAACTCAAAGCATTCCCTTACCTTATAAATATTTCATAGTTTTTACATCATTAAGCCCCAATCTTTTCTTCTCAAATGAATTTCCACATTCTTAATACTTCAAAATTTAGTTTTCTTTACTTTAAATAGTAAACTATAATCTTATTCTCTTATACTAAATATCTTAAGTTACAAAATTAATTTTCATTACAAAAATATTTTTTTAAATCTACCATAATATTTAAATAGTTACGAAAATATAATTACCTGAATTAAATTTACTACATAAAATCATATAAATAATTTTGAAAATATTGAAATAGAGGACATTTAATAGTTAATCTTTTTCTTCCCTCCCCCAAACTCAATTTTTAAATATGAAATAATTCATGTGGAAAGAAAAACTATAAATATAAATCATACCTTAGTATTGTAGGCATTTTTATCATTCTGAAATTTTTGCAGGCCTTCTCAAATTTTTACTTCACAGTATGTAATATTATGAGCTTTCTACACATATAAATCATTAAAGGAATTTCTAGGTAATGAAATTTGGAAATAAGTATAAAACAGAAATGTTAAATAAGCACAACATTTTCTAACATAACCACAAAACTAAACAATATAATTAAAATTAAAATATGACAATAAAAATCACATTACATTACAAAAAACTACTCAACATCTATTAAACTACACATGCACATTTAACCATAACACTAACTTTATAACAAAAATTAAAATTATCCAAGAACACAAAATAATAAAAATGAAAGTCCAAATATATAAAAATCCATTACTATTACAAAAAGATTACATAAAATAAAAATATAAACATAAGTACATCAATTTCATTCGATATCAAAATCTCAAGCTATATCTTCATCGCTTTGATCAGCAGGTGGATTGGGTTGATGCTGAGTATATTGGGGGCACTCAAAAAAAGTAACATCAGGCTCACCTTTGCAGTGTCGGGCCTGAGCTTCATAATAGGCTACCTCAAAATTGGAATGCCTCTGAAGGTACTCACTATCATAGTCGTGTTGATAGTATAAACCTCTAATCCTTTCATTTATCATGTCTATGCTCTTTCGCTGCAAGGTTAACTCATTCATCAAATCAGAGAGGGTAGGGGAACTAGAAGGTGGAAGGTCATAACTTGTAGAGGGGACATCTCTACTAGTGGAAGGTTCTTGACTTCTACTTCCAGTTCTCCATTTCTCATGGGGTTCATAAGTCTTTAAATTACTTTACTAATGGGTTTCATAGGATAAACTTATCTTCATCTCTACTCTCCACTCCAGAAAGTTTACAAATTGCATAAATAAGTCCAAGATGTCCTAGACCTCCACTAGTCTCACTCTTTGTTGTAGTCAATATATTTTTAAAAATTATTCTCCCCACATTTATAGTTCTACTATTCTGAATACAGAAATTCAGAATAGTTGTATCTCTAGTTACCTCACTATGGTGATAGGCCGGTAACAGAGTAGAAGAAATGAAATAGTGTTATGCCTTAGAGGTGGCATTCAGCATGGAAGCAGAAAAATTTACCCGTTCTCGTTGCTTTATCTTTCGCGTTCATTTCCCATCAGTGAGAAAGTTGATCACATCATTGAGGGGGTCTTCCATTGTATTAAAGGATTCATATTGGCAGTTATAAGTGTCTGGGACTTCATAAAAAGTGTTGATGCGGGCGACAGTAAACTAAAGAGGGAATCCCCGCACTTGAACAATTTCGTCATCAGAATAAATCACATTGGCATAGAACTCCTTCACAACATTTGCATCAGCTTTATTGGTGGTGNTTCATATAAATATTTTTTCAAAATATTGAAATAGAGGATATCTAATAGTTAATCTTTTTCTTCCCTCCCCCAAACTTAAATTTTTAAATATGAAATAAAGGTGGAAAGAAATACTATAAATATAAATCATACCTCAGTATTATAGGCATCTTTATCATTCTAAAATTTCTGCAGGCCTTCTAAAATTTTTACTTCACCTGGTTTGTAATATTAAGAGCTTTCTACACATATAAATCATTAGAGGAATTTTTGGGAAATGAAATTTTGAAATAAGTATAAAAACTAAAAAAAACATATAACATTTCCTAACACAATTACAATGCTAAACAAAAGACAAAAAATACTAAAATGAAAATAAATATCACATCACATTACAATCCATAAAGTACTGAGCAACATCTACAACTTACACATGCACATTTTTACTACCACATTAAACATTTACACAATAAAATTATCTAAGATTACATAAAATAAAAATACAAACATAAGTACATCAATTTCATTCTAAATATCAAAATCACAAGCCATTTTATCGTCCCCTTGATCAGCAGGTGGATTGGGTTGATACTGAGTATATCGGGGGCATTCAAGAAATGTAAGATCAGGCTCTCCTCTTTAGTGTCGGGCTTGAGCGTCATAGTAAGCTATCTCAAAATCGGAATGCCTCTGCATGTACTCACTATCATAATCATGTCGGAGTTCTGAACCTCCAATCCTTTCATTTATTAAATCTATGCTCTTTCTCTACAAGGTCAACTCATTCATCAAATCTGTTAAGGTAGGGGAGCTAGAAGGAGGAGGAGGGTCATAACTTGTAGAGGGAAGTAGAAGGTTCCTGACTCCTACTTCCAGTTCTCCATTTCTCATGGGATACATAAGTCTTCAAATTAGATTTACTAATGGGTTTCATAAAGTGAACCCATTCTTCCTCTCCAGCTTCCACTCCAAAAAGTTGGCAAAGTGTATAAATAAGTCCAGGATGTCCTAGACCCCCACTAGTCTCACTTCTTGTCGTAGTCAACATATTCTTGAAAATAATTCTCCCCACGTTTATAATTTTATTATTATGAATACAAAAATTCAGAATAGCACTATCTCTAGTTACCTCACTATGGTGATAAGTCGGTAACAGAGTAGAGGAAATGAAATAGTGTCACGCCTTANATAATTCTAATATGTCCCTTACACTTAAAATTCTCCCCGGCAACGGAGCCAAAAACTTGACCAACCTTTTCTTCTTTTTGTAAATCGACAAATACAAGAATTTGATGATGCTACTAGAAGATTTAAATTCCAGCACTGCGACTTTATATATATGTTTTTGATTTAATAAAGAAGTATAGATATAATATTCAATAATGTTAAAGTCAAATTTGTCAACGCAAGTATACGTATCGCTGGCTTTAATGCAGTCTTAGTTATCGATCCCACAGGGAGAAATAGAATACTACGGACTAAGGCTTAATAAAAAGCTTCAACTAGCGTTCAATTTTTTTATTTGTCACTAATAGGCAATTGAAATAAGTAGATAATTTGGATAACTAATAAATGACTAATGATAGAAAGTAGGGTTTAATTTGTGATATTCAATATATAAGAAAGCATCCTTCTCCATCAAGAAATTATAGTGAATGGATGGTTTAATTTGTGATATTCAATATCTAAGAAAGCATCCTTCTCCTTGTCAAGAAATTATATTGAATGGATTGAGGTTTTTAATGTGATATTCAATATATAAGAAAACATCCTTCTCCTTGTCAAGAAATTATAGTGAATGGACTGTGATATTCAATATATAAGAAATCATCCTTCTCCTTGTCAAGAAATTATAGTGAATGGATAAGTGAATTAGATTCAATTTATATTGTGCCAAATAGGAGCATGCATATTCTTTACCCTTTGGTCCAGGCATAAAGAACATTGACTAATCCTTTACTTGGTTACTGATTCTGCGGTTAGGCTGGGAGGATACCTGCTCTCACTTCGGAGCTCCCACGTTCCCCTCACTTGAGGGCTAACATCTAGACATTAGCACCCAAACGATAGGACTGAATTGGGGATTTTAGTTTGTCACTCTAAAATCTCCAATTCTACGTCCGATAGTAAGATTTCCCTATTTATTTGCACCCAACTTTCAAGGTCTTTGACCTCCCTGAATCTTGGATGTAATCTTCACTTTAATTATAAAACTCAACATATTTTAACAAATCAATTGGTCAGATTGAAAGTAAATTAAGATTGAAGTGAAAAGATCATCACAATTTCTTAAACATTTTCATGTCTTCACCAATTCAAATCACTATTTCACAAATCTCAAGACAAAGAGAAAGACAGAGAAAACTACTCAAAACTCATGGGAAAAGCGCAACAAAACTCGGAATTCATATATAAAATCAAAGTCATACAAAATATAACAAGTGAATAACTTATCTCTAAATTTCTCCCCAAGACACTCTTTGAAGTTCCTCTGAATCTCTTTCTTTCTTTACAGCACACAAAATTTCTCTTCGAAGTAGCAAAGGGGAAGAAATCTCTCACTTTCCCTCCACTCTTACAATTTCTTGAAGAATTCCTCACAGTTACCCGCTCTAGCAAGCTCTCTACACACTAATGGAACCTATCTAACCTCCAAGACTCCTTTATTTTTGGCCAAAATCTTCTTTTTAAAGATGTGGATGAGTTTTTCCAAGAGTTGCTTATGCACCCCTCTAAAATCCGGCCTTATCCATTGTACAAGTACACATAACCGTCGATCCCGCCGTCGGCGGCCTTGATGGCGCCGTCGGCGGCCTTCTGGAGATTTTGTCCTGTAGCCACGGGAAAAGCTCGTCGTCGGCGGCGTCGATGGCGTCGTCGGCACCCTAGTGTAATTCTCCACATTTTGGTCCTTTTTACTCCAAATTCGCTCCTTTTTGCATCTTTTTGCTCCATTTACCTTAATTCATCATTCCTGCAACAAAACATCAAAAATACATTTATTTAAAGTGCAATATCATTAAAAATAGTATAAAAAAAATACGAAAATCTTAACATATTTTACTTTAGTCAAAGTGCCCCGAGAGCAAAATAGTCGTTCTAGATTTTAGTGCCTTAATCAAAANACAGTATAAAAGAAGTACGAAAATCTCAACATATTTTACTTTAGTCAAAGTGCCCCGAGAGCAAAATAGTCGTTCTAGATTTTAGTGCCTTAATCGAAATTTAGGATTAAGCAAGGGAAAGTGGGTAATTTTGATCTTAATGAACATGTTTGGATGATTAAAATATAATTGGATTAAAAGGTAGAAACTCACTCACCACCCTTACACAGCATCATAATTTTTACTAATCTTCATGACTTAGAAGTCAATTAAAATCAAACGACTCTTAAGTGATAGGCTTAAACTGAAAAGATGATAGCTTACTTTTCTTAAGCCAAAAGTTAAGGATGATGTGATCATTTAATAAGAATATATATCACTTAACTCAAAGTTTTGATAATCATCATTTCATTTATTTTGATTACTAAAGGTTTAATAGTGACATAGGCTCAATGTCTAAATTCAATTGATCATATTTAGAAGATAACATGATTGGTGATTAACATCTTTAAACGCTACAAGCCTGACCTTAATTGTGGGCACTACAATCTTTAAATAACCTAAACTTGTCTTGAAGGCACCCACTCACATAACTATTAAATGAAACACTAATTGATTAATTGAAAATCCTATCCATGGGATAATTAAATCGTCAAGTTTCACTAAGCAATGGAGTAGTCACACTTCAACCTCGGATGATTAATGGAATAATATGATAAGTCCAAAATGAACGCAGAATATTTTAAGAGATCTTCAAAGTGGTCCAAGGTTATGCCTTGAGCATTTTGGAATCTATTGGACATTCTGAAGGGCAAATTGGACTCGCCATATTTTTCTAAAACCATCCACTAGGATCTTCTAAAATTCAGTAAAATCATAACTGGGGTTTGGTGGCTAAACCTTCATCTACTCTTGCAATTTAAATTCCCTGCAAAATTATATACATGCCTTGCAAATGCTAACTTCAGGTGAAGGAACGAGAAGAATCGACATGTACGCTTTTGAATTAATGCATTTACCTTTTTGTACTTCTTGCCTGGATCTTGCATGTTAAACAACGATGTCACCCACCCTGCATGAAGACCAAAATTGTTAGGATAGTTGTAAAACCAAAACAAAAACTAAAAGTCAATCAAGATAAAATTTACCACCATAACATTCAAAATATAAGACAACTCAAAATTTAATCACAAACATCACAAAATAAAAAATTATAATTAAATTAAAACATCTCTATCGGATGATCGAGAATCCCTCGGAGGAAATAACCTACGGTTGCTAACGAGATTTCACACGGTCTAAATGAAAATATGGAACTCATTAAGTTGGGTTTAGTAAATTTATTTGGACTAAGTGAATCCGAAAGAAAGTAGTGGTACCGGAATGAGGGAACCGTAGGATCCTAACTGGTGTCGCTCTACTCAACTTTAATATGCCCCACTATAGTTAAAGAACTATAAACACAGGAACAATTGATTTGACAGCATAAATTGACACATCAGAAAACTTAAACTTGTCACGTTAAGGAGCGTGGAGCTAGCATTGTGGGCAAGTACATGCTGGATTGTCAAAGAAGTACACAATCCAGCATGTACTTCTTTGACAATATCATGTGATTCTGCTTTTCTTAGACATTGCAACAACATCTGATCGAACAATCTTCTATAGAGGACATTACCTACCACAACATATGACATAACTCTTCTTGTGATGTTATATGCTTCTGACTTGCCGTCTGATAGTTTTCATGTTTACAAATATTCTTATAATGATCTGTACCAATGTTCGGTAATGTCAGCAATTGCAGCTATTATCTCTTCTTCTTCTTCATTCTCGAGCTTATGCAAATCGTTGAGGTCGACCCATGAAAGAACCTAACATCCCTGTACCGTGAAGTTGATGGAATCCTCCAGCGAACACACTGATTCTTTAGCAAGTTTGGCTAAAGCGTCAGCATGAGTGTTATCTCCTTGACTAATCCAGTACAACGTCACTTTGGGAATCTGTTCCAACAAATTCATTGTATATTGATGGTATTTTGCTAATGTTAGTTTCAGAATCTTGTAGTGTCTGAAAACTTGTTGAATGAAGTTGTGAGTCATCATAGATGGCAATATCTATTATATCCAGTGATATTGTCAATTCCAGTCTGATGATTAATGCTTCATACTCTGTTGCATTGTTTGTACACAACTCTGTTAGGTGGTAAGAGAATCTTAACATGCCCTGATCTAGTGTAATGAAGATCAGACTGATTCTTGCTTTGTCAGGTACAACTATCTCTGATCCTTTATCTTTTCTGGCAGACGAAGCTCTGTCAAAGTACATTTCTCAATGTTGAGCATTGTGAAGCTCTATATGCAGTATTTGCTCATCTGGTAAGTCATCTTCGAGAGGGGGTCCAGCTGAAAGTGGGTCTGTTGCGAGAAAATCTGCTAGAATATGTTCTTTGATAGCGTAAAAGGGCACAAAAGTTATATTAAATTACAATAAATGCATCAACCACCTTGCTAGAAGTCCGGAAAGTCTTGGTCGGGTCATCAAATATTGCAATAGATTAACTTTCAAAATAAGGGTGATCTTATGAGAAAGTATGTAATTTTTTAGCTTCTGGGCGACAAAAATCAAAGCCAGACAATGCTTCTTAATAGAATGATACTTTCCCTCCATTAGAATTAGACGTCAACTCAAATAGCAGAGTGTGTTTTTCTTTCCCTCATCATTGACCTGAGCTAGTAGGGCTCCGAGAGAGTCGTCTAAGGCCACGGTATAAAGTATCAACAATTTTCACGAGATAGGGGCTGCCAAACATGAGGTGTCGTTAAATATTTCTTAATGTACTCAAAAGCCTGTTGGCATTTCTTTTCAGAAACTAATTTGACATCTTTTTAAATTAATACCAAGAAGGGCTGACACCTTCCTGATATATTAGAAATAAAGCATCTTAGGTATGCCAATTTACCATAAGAAAATCATAGTTGTTTCAATGTTTTGGGAGGCGTCATTTCCACATAGCTTTAATCTTATCTAAATCGATCTCGATTCCCCGATGATGAACAACGAATCTTAAAAATTTCTTGAAGGTAACGCCAAAGGCGCACTTTAAGGTATTCGTCTTAAGATTATATTGTCGTAATTGCTGGAAAATGATCCTCAAATCATAGAAGTGTCATATTTGTTGCTTGCTTTTGATAACCAAGTCGTCCATGTAGCACTTCACCTAGTTATGGATGAGGTCATCAAAGATCTTCATCATAGCTCGTTGGTATGTTGCTCCGGCATTCTCAACCCAAACGGCATCACTGTGTAGTAGAAGATCCTGATCAGCATTCTGAAGGCTGTAAAGGCTTCATCTTTTGTAGCCATCTTGATCTGATTATATTCTGATGATCCATCCATTAAGGAGAAAATCTCGTGTGTTGATGTGATGTCAACCATTAACTCTGGTATTGGTAGCGGGAACTCATCTTTTAGACACGCTTTGTTTAAATCACTGAAGTCGACACACACACAAATTTGTCATTTCTTCTTCTTAACTGGTACAATGTTCTCTAACCACGTGGGGTATTGCTCTTCCCACACATATTTAGTGTCTATTAATTTCTTCACTATGATAGTGACTTGTTACTATTTCGAGGCGCATCCTTCTTGAAGCTTGTTTCACGGGAGTCATGTTCTTGTCCACCCCAAGTTTATGAACTGTAACTTCTGAAGATAACCCTGGCATTTCGTCAAACCTCCAGGCGAAGCAATCTTTAAATTTTGGCAATAATTTAATTTATATTACTTAAAAACTTAAACGCTAACAAACCTTATTACATATGCTCGATTTTTTCTCCTGCACGCTGGGGCTGCTTCTTTTCTCTAATCCTTCAAACAGAGCTACTTAACTGAGTCAGGGTTCGGCATGACTCGCTTTCCTTGGCTGGGCATTGGGGTCGAAAGTGAAGCTCCTCAACATACACACCTCCGCGTTACACATGATGTTTGTGCTGCTCACCTTAAACCACACGCTTCTTCCTCCTCACTAGGCTGCTCGACTAGTGTTACTTCCTCCTTGACTTTACAAAAGAGCCTCCTTTGCTTCTTCCTTTTCTTTCACCGGTGTTTCATTTCTTTCTCTCCTTTCTCCATCTCTCACTGTCTTTATTTGTTTCGTTCGAATGAAAGGATATCTTCTTTGACACCTAAAGATGAACTCATACACAAACACCTAGTTAATGATTATTATTAGAATTATTAATATTTATTTATTTATTAATATTATTTAAGACTTATAGTTATTGCATGACCAAAGGCCAGCCCACTCAAAAGGTAGGCTGACCGGAGGCCGATCAACAAAAAGTTGACCCGTCAGAGAACAATTAACTGGGAGTCAATCAACCTAAAATCAACTGATCAACAGTCGGCCAACCATAGAAGATCAAGGGTATAAATATTATTTTACAATAATTCTAGCACTCTATGAATAAAAGGAGTAGAAAATGTAAGGATTGGTTGCTGAAACCGGGGGCAGAGATGACTCTTTTTAAAAACAACTATCATCCAAGTCTTATTTATAACAATCGTCGTTTGAAAATCAAGGGAGTATCAATCATTGAGGTCGTCTAATGATTACTAACTAATCATGTATTGCATTTAATTCTATTGTTCTTATCGCAACACAACCTACTAAGATATGAGAGAATNTCTGAAACCGGGGGCAGAGATGGCTCTTTTTAAAAACAACTATCATCCAAGTCTTATTTATAACAATCGTAGTTTGAAAATCAAGGGAGTATCAATCATTGAGGTCGTCTAATGATAACAAACTAATCATGTATTGCATTTAATTCTATTGTTCTTATCGCAACACAACCTACTAAGATATGAGAGAATCAAAGAACTAAAGTATATACAATAAAAATAATCCTGATAGAATCTTCCATGGATCCAATACATCAGAATAATGCATATTCAAAAAATGAATCTCAAGTAATGTAGGGGTACCAAGCAAGGATAATCAAATGATAGTGGACTGGTGGCCGAACCCATCAGAGGCTAATAGAGTGGTTGACCAATCAGAGGCCGATCAATTAAAGGTCAACCGATTAGAGGCCAACCGACTCAAACTCTAGTCAATCGGAGGCAACTGATAGGAAGATAACTTACCATAGACCAATTAACTGGGAGTAAATCAGCCTAAAACTAATTGATCAATGTCTGCCGACCAAAAGAATCAGAGGTATAAATGTCATTTTATAATAATTATAGCCCCTATAAATAAATAAAAAAATTTAATAGAAGGTTTGTTGTTGAAATCGGGGAAAGGGGAGCAGAAATAACCCTTTCAAACTCTCTCTCTCTCTCTCACTCAATCTTCTTTTTATGTTCATTCCTTGGATATGATTTACGGACAAATATGTGTTCAATATTTATAATACACATTATTAAACAAAAGTCATTTCTANCCAGCCTAAAACTAACGTATCAAAGTATGCCGACCAAAGAGAATCAGGGTATAAATGTCATTTTATAATAATTATAGCCCCTATAAATAAATAAAAAAATTTAATATAAGGTTTGTTGTTGAAATCGGGGAAGGGGGTGCAGAAATAACTCTTTCAAGCTCTCTCTCTCTCTCTCTCTCTCTCAATCTTCTTTTTATGCTCATTTCTTGGATATGATTTACGGACAAATATGTGTTCAATATTTATAATACACATTATTAAACAAAAGTCATTTCTACTTTGTCACCTTCAATGGGCACAAGTATCTTTTAAAAAGGGGGTAAAGGGCGAAGGACCTGTTTTGCAATTAGTATCATTTAGGTGAAAAGGGTGGTAATAGTATACCTTCATTTTAAACAGGAAAATAATTGCTCAATGTTTTTAGCTTTTATATGATTTATGTTGATTATCTATTAATTCATATTTGGGGTATTTGGGGTGTGAGAAGATATTAAATGTATTTCATTTTATTTCAAAATTTAAAAAAGAAATATTCCGAACAGTGCTATAGAGTTTGTAGCAGTATTTGCAATGAAGGGTTGTAGCTCTAATATTCGCTCCTTTTTAATGTGTCTCAATACTTTGCTTTTCCATAGATTGATATCACTCTTAAATTTTAAATAATTGATAAAAAAAAAAAATAGTGCTAAACAATTAAAATAAATTCAAACTTTGGATGTGAATAAGAAAATCATTTAATATTTTATATTTTTTATTAATGGAGCATAGAAAAAAATATTATATTCATATGTTTTAAAATTCAAAATTATTCTTTTATATNTCAAGTATCTATTAAAAAGGGGGTAAAGGGCAAAGGACCTGTTTTGCAATTAGTATTATTTAGGTGAAAAGGGTGGTAATAGTATACCTTCATTTTAAACAGTAAAATAATTGCTCTCAATGTTTTCAGCTTTTATATGATTTATGTAGATTATTTATTAATTCATATTTGGGGTGTGAGAAAATTAAAAAACAACCATCACCACCTCCTACCCTTACCACCCCCAGCAGTATTTGCAATGAAGGGTTGTAGCTCTAATATTCACTCCTTTTTAAGGAATCTCAACACTTTGCTTTTCCATAGATTGATATCACTCTTAAATTTTAAATAATTGATAAAAAATAGTGCTAAACAATTAAAATAAATTCAAACTTTGGATGTGAATAAGAAAATAATTTAATATTTTATCTTTTTTATTAATGGAGCATAGAAAAAAATATTATATTCATATGTTTTAAAATTCAAAATTATTCTTTTATATGTGCATTTAGCACATCTTATGTATTTACAAATCTAACACCTGAACATTTATATATATTTACATGCATGGGGCCGAAATCTTTTAACATCAAATAAAAAATATTAATAGTTACTTCTAAAAAGTGAAATAGGAAGATTTACATACATACCACTGAATTCTTATGTATTTATATATCAAACACCTTAGCTTCAATTTTTACAAATATGCCAGCTTACCTATATATGAAAAGTTGTATGTCCCTTTATTAAAGTTAAAATAGGGGTATTTATAATGTTATATGAAAATTTTAGTTTGGTATAAATGTAAAAGATAAATTNGTAAAAAGTGAAATAGGAAGATTTACATACATACCACTGAATTCTTATGTATTTACATATCAAACACCTTAACTTCAACTTTTACAAATATGCCAGCTTACCTATATATGAAAAGTTGTATTTCCCTTTTTTAAAGTTAAAATAGGGGTATTTATAATGTTATATGAAAATTTTAGTTTGGTATAAATGTAAAAGATAAATTNTTTCTAAAGTGGGCGAAGGGATTCTGATCCCGGCGGCCGACCAACTTCCAACGGGCAACTCCTCAACCAAAATTGTGTCGACAAGCTTCAGACCCATAGAAGAGCACATACGGTGTACACTGAGTAGGGGTTATAAATAGTTTATGGTAGGCCCATAAAGCCTCTAACAACTTCTCGTACCATCTCTTCTTATTCTCGTCCAATGTTTTCTTCAAAATATGCATGTGTCTTGTTGAAAGCCTTGGTTAAGTCATCCGCTCTTAGGTAATAAATCGTAGAGTATCTCCAATCTATCCCATGTCATTTAACAAAACTATTGATCTTGGTGCTCTTGAAGGTTGACTCGTTATCAGAAATAACTCTGCGCGGGATGCTGAAAGGGTTGACAATTTGACTCCTGAAAAACTGAAGAACATGATGCGCGTAATGACACTGCCTCTGCCCACTTGGAGAAGTAATTTGTGGCTACAAGAATAAACCTGTGTTCTTTTGAAGATGGAGGATCTATCAAACCCACTATATTCGTGCCCCTACACTCAAATGATCACGAGGCAACGATTGGATGTAACACATTCGGAGGTTGATGCAAGACCACTCCATGCACCGGACACAGGTGACACTTTTTTTTGCCTCCATGCAATCTATTAACATCGCTGTCTAATAATACCTGAGTCTCTTATTTTTCACCTTTATCTTTGGCCTTGACTGGTGAGCACCACACAATCCAGCATGTACTTCTTTGACAATATCATGTGCTTCTGCTCTGCTTAGACATTGCAACCACATCTGATCGAACAATCTTCTATAGAGGACATTACCTACCACAACATATGACATAACTCTTCTTGTGATGTGATATGCTTCTGACTTATCGTCTGATAGTTTTCATGTTTGCAAATATTCTATTAATGATCTGTACTAATGTTCGGTAATGTTAGCAATTGCAGCTATTACCTCTTCTTCTTCTTCATTCCCGAGCTTATGCAAATCGTTGAGGTCGATCCATGAAAGGACCTAACATCCCTGTACCGTGAATCCTCCAGCGAACACGCTAATTCTTTAGCAAGTTTGGCTAAAGCGTCAGCATGAGCGTTATCTCCCCGACTAATCCAGTACAACGTCACTTTGGGAACCTGTTCCAACAAATTCATTGTATATTGATGGTATTTTGCTAATGTTAGCTTCAGAATCTTGTAGTGTCTGAAAACTTGTTGAATGACAAGTTGTGAGTCATCATAGATGGCAATATCTATTATATCCAGTGATATTGTCAATTCCAGTCTGATGATTAATGCTTCATACTCTGTTGCATTGTTTGTACACAACTCTGTTAGGTGGTAAGAGAATCTTAACATGCCCTGATCTAATGTAATGAAGATCAGACTGATTCTTGCTTTGTCAGGTACAATTATCTCTGATCCTTTATCTTTTCTGGCTGACGAAGCTCTATCAAAGTACATTTCCCAATGTTGAGCATTGTGAAGCTCTATATGCAATATTTGCTCATCTTGTAAGTCATCTTCGAGAGGGGGCCCAGCTGAAAGTGGGTGTGTTGCGATAAAATCTGCTAGAATATGTTCTTTGATAGCGCGAAAGGGCACAAAAGTTATATTAAATTACAATAAAAGCATCAACCACCTTACTAGACGTCCGGAAAGTCTTGGTCGGGTCATCAAATATTGCAATAGATTAACTTTCAAAATAAGGGTGATCCTATGAGAAAGCATGTAATTTTTTAGCTTCTGGGCGACAAAAATCAAAGCCAGACAATGCTTCTTAATAGAAGAATACTTTCCCTCCATCAGAATTAGACGTTGACTCAAATAGCAGAGTGTGTTTTGCTTTCCCCCATCATTGACCTGAGCTAGTATGGCTCCGAGAGAGTCGTCTAAGGCCATGGTATAAAGTATCAACGATTTTCACGAGATAGGGGCTGCCAAACATGAAGTGTCGTTAAATATTTCTTAATGTACTCAAAAGCCTGTTGGCATTTCTTTTCACAAACTAATTTGACATCTTTTTAAATTAATACCAAGAATGGCTGACACCTTCCTGACATATTAGAAATAAAGCATCTTAGGTATGCCAATTTACCATAAAAAAATCATAGTTGTTTCAATGTTTTGGGATGCGTCATTTCCACATAGCTTTAATCTTATCTAAATCGATCTCGATTCCCTGATAATGAACAACGATTCTTAAAAATATCTTGAAGGTAACGCCAAAGGCGCACTTTAAGGTATTCGTCTTAAGATTATATTGTCGTAATTGCTGGAAAATGATCCTCAAATCATAGAAGTGTCATATTTGTTGCTTGCTTTTGATAACCAAGTCGTCCACGTAGCACTTCACCTGGTTATGGATGAGGTCATCAAAGATCTTCGTCATAGCTCGTTGGTATGTTGCTTCGGCATTCTCAACCCAAACGGCATCACTGTGTAGTAGAAGATCCCGATCGGCATTCTGAAGGTTGTAAATGCTTCATCTTTTGGAGCCATCTTGATCTGATTATATCCTGATGATCCATCCATTAAGGAGAAAATCTCGTGTGTTGATGTGATGTCTACCATTAACGCTGGTATTGGTAGCGGGAACTCATCTTTTAGACACGCTTTGTTTAAATCACTGAAGTCGACACACACACAAATTTGTCAGTTCTTCTTCTTAACTGGTGCAATGTTCGCTAACCACGTGGGGTATTGCTCTTCCCACACAAATTTAGTGTCTATTAATTTCTTCACTCCGATAGTGACTTGTTACTATTTCGAGGCGCATCCTTCTTGAAGCTTGTTTCACGGGAGTCATGTTCTTGTCCACCCCAAGTTTGTGAACTGTAACTTCTAAAGATAACCCTGCCATTTCGTCAAAGCTCCAGACGAAGCAATCTTTAAATTCTAGCAATAATTTAATTTATATTACTTAAAAACTTAAACGCTAACAAACCTTATTACATATGCTCGGTTTTTTCTCCTGCACGTTGGGGCCGCTTCTTTTCTCTAATCCTTCAAACGGAGCTACTTAACTGAGTCAGGGTTTGACATGACTCGCTTTCCTTGGCTGGACATTGGGGTTGAAAGTGAAGCTCCTCAGCATACACACCTCCACGTTACACATGATGTTTGTGCTGCTCACCTTAAACCACACGCTTCTTCATCCTCACTAGGTTGCTCGGCTAGTGTTACTTCCTCCTTGACTTTACAAAAGAGCCTCCTTTGCTTCTTCCTTTTCTTTCACCGGTGTTTCANCTTTCTTCCTATTTATGCCGCTTCTGGTTTTAATTTCCGTATATCATTCTTTGTCGGGAAATCAAGAAACGTGCATTCTGGGAGTGTAAATTGTGGATCATCACTTCATATTTGTTCATTATGTGAATTGAAGGCGCGCTGGTTCTTTGTGCTCTGCTGATTTGTCTGCGCTTTACTTCATCTCTGTTTGTTATTATTATTACTATCAAGGATAGCTGCAACATAGAGTCTTATGATTCATGGTGAATACGAGTATCATTTTTTTTCATTATTCATAAGTTAGAGTTCTGGTTTTTTTGTTCTGATCTTTATATCTCTGAGTGCTTGTTTCCTTGTAGTAAGGAATTAAATTCATAAACAAGTTCTAATGAAAACAAAGCATTAGCAGTGTCAGTGAACATTGGCAAACTTACTGCATTTTGCTGTTACTGTATGATGTGTATCAGGAAATAATACCAGGAAATCAGGTGAGTTTATAATTTGGTAAAATTTATGTTTATTTTCTTCATTGGACAATTACATACGAACCACCCGAAATTTGCTATTTACCGATCAAACACCCTCTTGCATCCATTTTTCAGATTCTCACTCAAATATCAAAGTTCATGGCAAAATCCCAACCTATATTTTTTATTTTTGTCAAATTCTCAATAATTTGACCTTGGCACATTTAAATACATCAGTTTGGTAGTTCAAAAATTCACCTGCGTGGTTAATTTGTAAATATCAATGTTTCGGGCGGACTGCATGTAATTATCCCATATTCCCCTTCTCATTGAAGGCATCCTCTACGCTTATAAATAGTTATCACTGTGATAAAATCAACTGATATTCTCTAAACACCTTAAGATGTGATAAAATCTCTACCAAGCAACTCTACTGTTGAACAGAAGTTAGGTTTAGGCAGCTTTGCAGCTTTTCCCTGCTTTTAATGTTATTTATAATATTCTTGCTTTTGAGATTGTGCAGATGGAAACAGCCTGGAATCATAAAACAAGTCATAGATGGAAGCCTTGTTTCAGAAAAAAGTTATCTCAAGCAGGTTTGTAGTGATGTTATAATTTATTGTTGTTCTGACTAGCATATACTGGTATGATGACTAGTCTTCTTTATGTAATAATAATAATAATAATAATAATAACTCTCTTCACCAACATTTTAAGGCTTTTCTGAATCTTAAGACATATGTACAAGACCANTAGTGCCAAACAATTAAAATAAATTCAAACTTTAGATGTGAATAAAAAAATCATTTAATATTTTATCTTTTTTGTTAATGGGGCATAGAAAAAAATATTATTTTCATATGTTTAAAAATTCAAAATTATTCTTTTATATGTGCATTTAGCACATCTTATGTATTTACATATCTAACACCTAAACTTTTATATTTACATGCATGGGGCCGAAATCTTTTAACATCAAATAAAAAATACTAATAGTTACTTCTAAAAAGTGAAACGCTTTTTCAAATTATTTCCGAAGATTTACATACATACCACTCAATTTTTATGTATTTACATATCAAACACCTTAACCTCAATTTTTACAAATATGCCAGCTTACCTATATATGAAAAGTTGTATTTCCCTTTTTTAAAGCTAAAATAGGCGTATTTATAACGTTATATGAAAATTTTAGTTGGTATAAATGTAAAAAATAAATTTTAGGTGTGGTATGCAAGTAAATGCCCCATTTTACTTTTGTTTGATTCAACTCAATATAAAACAAACATCACAACTGTTAAACTGCATAGATAAATGATAATTTCAAGTCTCAGCCAAACATTTTCTAAGCTGAAAAACGAGTGAAATGGATGATGAATCAAACAAAAATATTGAGAACTGAACTCATTTCAAATCACTCTCCAGTGAAGATCTCTCATCAAATACTCTCTTCCTTGCCAACACTGCCTGCAAAATTAACCCCAAAGAAAACATAACAGTCTAAATTTTAAAAAAAATTATTAACTCATTAAAAATAACATAATTATCCATGATATAAATGAGAACTTAACATACCTGTTGCTGCCAATCAGTAAAAATTGTTATTACTCCAAGGAGAAAGGTTTGAACAATAGCTCCTGATAATATACCAATCCATAGACCCTTGCCTCCAATGTGGAGGAGAAAACCCAACACGACCGCGGTTGGGATTCCGACGAGATAGTATGCTCCAAGGTTAACATATGCTCCAATATGTTGCCATCCACATCCGCGAGCAATTCCTAGAGTTAAGTGATCACATACAAATTAAAATAAAAAAAAAAGTAGTGGCATTTATGCACATACCATAAAATTCTTATGTTTTTACACATCTAACACCTAAACATTCATATTTACTTACCACTCAAGTCATGAAAATGCACTTTTCATGCACAGGTTTATCACACTACTGCATTATAAGTGTAAATATTAAAATTTAGGCATTAGATATGTAAATATATAAGAATTTTGCGGTATGTATGTAAATTCCCTAAAAGTTTATCAGTAGCAATGCCTACACTTTGAGCAAAACATGAGAAGATTACCAGACAACACTCCTTGGAAGCTATCCATGATAACTGAGATGGAAACAAGAGAAAATATCTCCCTAACATAATCCACAACCTCATGCTCCCCGCTGTAAGCATATCCGATGATTCCACGGAGGCCGAACATCGTTACACTCACCACAAGTGCCTGCACGATTGTGATCGACATCGCCACACGAAAAGCCAAATTTGCTCCATTTGGATTCCCAGCCCCGAGTTCATTCGATACTCGCGTACTGCGTGCATAAAGTTCATCAGATTTGTATGGTGAAAGTTCGATAGAATGTTATGTTGTTGGATGATCATACCTTGCAGCAGCACCAAGGCCATTTGGTATGGTGTAGAGCGTTGCAATGCTTGTAAGGCTGCAGAAGCAAGACAGTATGTGTTGAGCCAAAACCTTTGATGCTGAATCAGTTTATGTGAATGAATTGTGTCGTACCAAATAGAAAGGACTGATGTTTCAAGTCTGGGATTTGGTAGGAGACCGGATAGTAAGACGAGCAGCTCGAATGACNTCTCGAATGACCACCATTCAAGGCTGTAATCAATAGTTAGTAACCACATTATAAGAGAGGAAGATTGACAGAGATACCACTCCATTCCTATGAATTTACATATCTAACGCCTAAATTTCAATTTTTACATTCATGCCACCTTAACTTTGCATAAAAAGATGCATTTTATCTTTTAAGAGTTAGAATGGCAGTATTTTTTATGTGACACGATATAAATATAAAAGTTAAAGTTTAGGTATTGGATATGTAAATAGATAGAAATTGGGTGGTGTGTATGTAAACATCATTCAGGGCTGTAATGAAGCAATTAATAACATTATTATATAAAAAAAATCAAAGAACCATTCATAAATGACCTTACAAGGGGATGTATGGCATCAGATGATTTAAGTATGATTTAACTGGTCAGACTGAAAAAAAATTGAAAATTTTAAATTCATGATTTAGTAAAGCCAATTGCTTCTCAATTCCTTCTCAGTTTTAACTTAATTCCCGGATTTACTAAATCATGTTGTTGGAAGGATTTAATAAATCCGGATTTATAGGATTTACTAAATTTGTTAAAACTGTTCACTTAAAAACCACCCCTAAATGAAATTAATTAAGAAAAATAAAACCATATACCAATTGAAATTACCAAATCATTACTGCGGAGGGAATTGCCAGTCTCAAGAACTCATCAATGCCCTTGAACGCCTCCATTGAGAGGGGCACACGAGTTTTCTTGCAAGACTCCGAGTACTTTATGTACATAACTAGAATCAATACGTTAATCCAATAAGAAATGCTTATGGAAAGCGCCGCCCCAATTTTGCCCAATCCAGTTTTGNCACGATATAAATATAAAAGTTAAAGTTTAGGTATTGGATATGTAAAAAGATAGAAATTGGGTGGTATGTATGTAAACATCATTCAGGGCTGTAATGAAGCAATTAATAACATTATTATATAAAAAAAAATCAAAGAACCATTCATAAATGACCTTGCAAGGGGATGTATGGTGTCAGATGATTTAGGTATGATTTAAGTTGTCAGACTGAAAAAAAAATGAAAATTTTAAATTCATGATTTAGTAAAGCCAATTGCTTCTCAATTCCTTCTCAGTTTTAACTNCATTATTATATAAAAAAAAATCAAAGAACCATTCATAAATGACCTTGCAAGGGGATGTATGGTGTCAGATGATTTAGGTATGATTTAAGTTGTCAGACTGAAAAAAAATGAAAATTTTAAATTCATGATTTAGTAAAGCCAATTGCTTCTCAATTCCTTCTCAGTTTTAACTTAATTCCCGGATTTACTAAATCATGTTGTTGGAAGGATTTAATAAATCCGGATTTACAGGATTTACTGAATTTGTTAAAACTGTTCACTTAAAACCACCCCTAAATGAAATTAATTAAGAACGATAAAACCATATACCAATTGAAATTACCAAATCATTACTGCGGAGGGAATTGCCAGTTTCAAGAACTCATCAATGCCCTTGAACGCCTCCATTGAGAGGGGCACACGAGTTTTCTTGCAGGACTCCGAGTACTTTATGTACATCACTAGAATCAATACGTTAATCCAGTAAGAAATGCTTATGGAAAGCGCCGCCCCAATTTTGCCCAATCCGGTTTTGAACACCATGGTCCAACATAAAGGAATGTGGATGCAAAGAGTTGCCAGTGAGCTCAGAAGCATTGGANACCCCTGAACGCCTCCATTGAGAGGGGCACACGAGTTTTCTTGCAAGAATCCGAGTACTTTATGTACATCACCAGAATCAATACGTTAATCCAATAAGAAATGCTTATGGAAAGCGCCGCCCCAATTTTGCCCAATCCAGTTTTGAACACCATGGTCCAACATAAAGGAATGTGGATGCAAAGAGTTGCCAGTGAGCTCAGAAGCATTGGAAGAATTAGGCTTTGAGATTGAAGAAATTTCAAGAGCGGCTGAGCAATGCTGTTGGCAAATAAGCCAGGGATCATCCATACAATATATTTGCCAGCCTCTTGGGATATGAGGGGGTCTTGGCCTATGAGTGAGAGAAGCTTGCCCATGGAGACCCAAAGGAGAGAAATAGTGAGGCTGACTATTATAAGGGAGATGATGGCTCTGTAAGTTTGGATTCCAAGCTTTCTGTATTGTCTTGCTCCATAAGCTTGGCCGCAAAGAGTATCCAAGCCACTAGCCAGTCCCACCTGCAAATTTGGTNAGTAGCCAGTGAGCTCAGAAGCATTGGAAGAATCAGGCTTTGAGATTGAAGAAACTTCAAGAGCGGCTGAGAAATACTGTTGGCAAATAAGCCAGGGATCATCCATACAATATATTTGCCAGCCTCTTGGGATATTAGGGGGTCTTGGCCTATGAGTGAGAGAAGCTTGCCCATGGAGACCCAAAGGAGAGAAATTGTGAGGCTGACTATTATAAGGGAGATGATGGCTCTGTAAGTTTGGNCCCCATGGAGACCCAAAGGAGAGAAATTGTGAGGCTGACTATTATAAGGGAGATGATGGCTCTGTAAGTTTGGATTCCAAGCTTTCTGTACTGTCTTGCTCCATAAGCTTGGCCGCAAAGAGTATCCAAGCCACTAGCCAGTCCCACCTGCAAATTTGGTGGAAGAATAGATTGACCACATTGAGAATGTATTAAGCTAGCACGGAGAGAAGTAGCTGGTGTTAAAGAAAAATTAATATATATTTTTTTACTTAATTTGGACAGATGCGTGAAAATAAATAAGAGGATTTACATACATACCACTCAAGTCCTATGTATTTNATACCACAGTCAGAATGTATTAAGCTGGCACGGAGAGAAGCAGCTGGTGCTAAGAAAAATTAATATATATAAAATACTTAATTTGGACAGATGCGTGAAAATAAATAAGAGGATTTACATACATACCACTCAAGTCCTATGTATTTACATATCTACACAGCACCTAAACTTTTATTCTTACCAATATAGCAGCTTACCTGTGCACTAAAAGTGACTTTTGTATAAGTTAATATAGTGGTATTTTCTATTTGATATGAAAATTTTGGGTGTTACAAATGTAAGAGCAAAGTCTAGGNTGACCACAGTCAGAATGTATTAAGCTGGCACGGAGAGAAGCAGCTTGTGCTAAGAAAAATTAATATATATATATATTTTTACTTAATTTGGACAGATGCGTGAAAATAAATAAGAGGATTTATATACATACCACTCAAGTCCTATGTATTTACATTCCTACACAGCACCTAAACTTTTATTCTTACCAGTATAGCAGCTTACCTCTGCATTAAAAGTGACTTTTGTAAAAGTTAATATAGTGGTATTTTCTATTTGATATGGAAATTTTGGGTGTTACAAATGTAAGAGCAAAGTCTAGGTTTTAGATTTCTGAAAACATAGGAATTGAGTGGTATCTATGTAAATGGTTTAATTTTAAAATTTTCCACATTTTGGACTTTGTAAAAATTCATGTTTCCCTCTAGGAGATCATGAAGTGTTGAACAAATAAATGCCAGCCACTATTCTATTACTTCAATATACAATTCAGTGCCAGCTTTGAGATGAAAGATTCTACAGTTATAAGCAGAAGATTCCAAAGAAATATGCATAAATCCAAAAAACAAATTTCAATATCCAAATTCTAACGTTGCTGCCAAAATCACAATAAATAATTTGTTTTATTCTGGTATTAGTCGAAGGAAAAGCCAAGAAAAAGAAAAAAGAAANCATACAATTCAGTGCCAACTTTGAGATGAAAGATTCTACTTTTATAAGCAGAAGATTCCAAAGAAATATGCATAAATCCAAAAAACAAATTTCAATTTCCAAATTCTAACGTTGCCTGTCAAAATCACAATAAATAATTTGTTTTATTCTGGTATTAGTCGAAGGAAAAGCCAAGAAAAAGAAAAAAGAAAAAAATAATTTTAAAAAAAGAAAAACAACACAGTCAAAACTACATCATAATTTCTTAAAAACCAAAGTAAATTGAAAACATATGATGTTTCAAGGTATTTACAATATGAAAAGTTCTTTTTATAAGAAAAGTGATTAATTTGGATGGAAAAAAGTAGAAGAAAAGGTTCATTATTCAGCACCATCAAAATTTCTATACAACAAAACTTTTGATTGTGCACAGAAATAATATACTCCTCTCACAATATAATTTTGTTTAATTTATTTTTATAGCAGCATTATGAATTTTTCCATATCATGCAAAACAATTAACTTAATACATTGAAAGTATGTCAGCGTTAATCCTTATAAGATCTAATGGTCAAGAAAAAAAAAAGTACAACAAAGGAAGGCCCGCTAACAGAAAACTAGGAGACCCATTTATTTGATTAGATGTAGCCGTTCGAGCCAAATTCGAAGATTGATTGAGCCGGAAAAAGGACAAAGGACACGGCTGATCGATCCAAATTCAAGTCAATCTGACTAAAACAAGATAGAAAAGGATCTGAACTAATCACTATAAGAAAACCGACTGAAGGCAGATAGATCTGACTCGAGGAAGGACCCAATTTCTCAATATCACTAGTTGTCCCACGGACGTATTTGAGGCTCCTCATCAGGTGATTCATCCTCCGCCAAGTTTTACTCAACTGACAGGAGGTCCTCATCAAAGGNGCGGCTGATCGATCCAAATTCAAGTCAATCTGACTAAAACAAGATAGAAAAGAATCTGAACTAACCACTATAAGAAACCGACTGAAGACAGGTAGATCTGACTCGAGGAAGGACCCAATTCCTCAATATCACTAGTTGTCCCACGGACTTCTTTGAGGCTCCTCATCAGGTGATTCATCCTCCGCCAAGTTTTACTCAACTGACAGGAGGTCCTCATCAAAGGATCAAGGTTCGACAGCAAGACTAGATCAACCGATCGACAAAGTCTAGCAGATTGTATCACTCTTGTCGATCCGAAACTAATCAAAGTATATATATATATATGTAGATTATTTTATGAGAAATGAAATGATTGACAATAGCATGTTTCTGTTCATTATATTAGATGAGCTCGACTTTCCTAGTTCCTAATCAAACCCGATTAACCTCGTTTATTACATATTTCATCCCTTCACAAACAGCGATTTCAATCCCTTTCAAACAACACGAAAAGAAAGAAACCCAATCAAAATCTAAAAAAGACTAAAAATCAGAACAGACTTCTTCAGGAACTTGTATTCATAGCTCTGTTCAGAATAATCAAACGGAAAACATATTATCAAAGAAAAAGGACTTACGAGAAGACTGAATCCGTTGACACCGGCGAGGGATGTCGCTATGGCGGAACTGGATAGGGCGAGCTCACCGAGATGCTCGACCATCATCGAAGAGGTTACCTGAACTGAGTACTGAGATAGCGTCACCCCCACCATCGGCCCGACGAGATAACCTAGCCTCCGCGCCTCAGAGGCAAAATCCCCGTAACATTCCTTCACTGATCCCTCCTCCTCCCTCTCCAGAAGCCCCTCCTCCATTTCCGTCGACTTTTTAGCTCTTTCAGCAGAAGCAATGTCGAATCCGGGAAGAAGAATCGCGAACAAAGGAAGAATCTGCGGCACTGGGAGCTTCCTTTATTCCCGAATCGCGAATGAAGGAAGAAGAATCGCGAACGAAGGAAGAATAAAACATTACGGGAAGGGGCAACGGAGTAATACGCAATAAGGAATCGCGGATCCGTGTGTAATGCAAAATAGGAAACAGAGTTTTGATGAACGCATTTCTAACGCACGAAACAAACAGTTAGGCGGTGTTTTGAAAACGCCGCCGCACTTATAAGCTGCCCCAAACGGCCCCTAAGGGTTTGTTTGGGGTAGCTGCAGCTTATCCAGCTTATGCTGATAAACAGTTTATCCTGATAATCTGCTGATAAACAGCTTATCCTGATAATCTGCTGATTCTGATAATCTGCTGATGAACAGCTGATCCGGATAAGCTGGTTGACTGTTTGGTTTGTGCGTTGGAAAATAACTGATTTTGAAAAAAATGACCATTCTGCCCCTGTTTTGAATAAACTGTTTAGTTGTTTGATTGGTGTGTTTTGTAAACAACTTATTTGCAATTTTTTTAGTTGAATGAATAATCTGTGTAGCAGAATTTATTATTTTCTGAACAAAATTAGAGATCAAATATTAAGACAAGAACATACAAAAATGTAGAGTTACATTTATATAACTCAAATATATTCGATCACATCAAACGAGCAAAGTGACGCATACAAAAGTAAAATGCACATTCACCTGCTAATATGGAGTATAATGAAACAAAAAAAAAGAAAAAGTAACATGTCAGAATGACAAAAAAAAATTATAATGTTGACTTTAAAATGTAACAGCATATCACAGTCTATGCTGCCCGGCTCTGACACTCCAGAATCTTGATCAAACATGTCCGCCTGGGATGCATTAGCAAAGGAAACACTCGAACTAGATGCGGTGTTTTGAAATTTTGATATCGACGAACTTTGAGTAGCGGTATCTAGTTGAGATATCATAGAAACAGACTCCATGTCGGCCCACCTGAAGAAAGTGCAGTCCTATTGTCGTTGTGCCCACCGCGGACACCTGTAAAATTGCCTCTCGAAGCTATGTGTCTCGCGTTACGTGAGTAGCAATGACGGTAGCCCGCACCGACACATTACTTTCTCGGACTTCCCTGAATATCTTGAACTCATCGTCTTACAGTCATTAAAAATAGAATAAATCAGTCAAAAAATTGAGGAAATATAGAAAGTATACTTATTATACAGATCTTTTAGCAGCGGTTGCCCTTAAAGAATTGGGCCATCCAAACTGCTATAAATTTTGTGCCGATAATTTTGTACATACCCATAAGTACCATAGTATGATTCCTGAGACAATTGTTATTGGGACAATGAGGATGCTCTTGACCATGTTGAAGCAAAAAACTTCATTGCACTCAACCTCGTCTAATGTAATATTTCAAAAGTATCTTAACCTATTTCAACTAGTTTTCCTACATTTGGTCATACACCTTCAACGACATAATGATTAGCAAAGCTTTCGGCTCACAGTGTTGAGACCACACCACCTTGTCAGCAATATAAATCCATCTTTTCTTCATATTTTTAATAACAGCTAATTGGTCACCATATATTGCACCCAAACTTTCATAATAACATTGCAAAGAATGGAACTCTCATAAATATCACTTCTCAGCTTTATAAATTGCACAAAAACTCAGTTTTATATTACCTCGAGCTGAGTTTGGTGTTTGGAAATGACTTCAAATAACCTCTCTGTAAGGGATAACCGACATCCACCAGATAATATTTGTCTGTCACGAAAGAGATGACTTTTTTTAGTGATCCGTACAAATAAAAAATAATAGGTTCAACAAAAGTAAGTCAACTTGGAGGTGGGTGTGGGAAGCGTTATTTGCTATTCTTTGTGGCATACGCAAAAAGACGGTTGTCATGACACTGTCTTCCCATTCGGCCATCACAAAGGTAAAACACATGTTAAAGTCACAAACGACCATAACATTTTGGGTTGGAGAACCACATTGACTGATGTCTGCCACTTTCTCATCACTCGGGAGTCGGGCATCCACGTGCGTACTATCAATTGCATTGATGTAGTTCTGTTTGCATTTGATATTGATTTGAAGTCATTATGAAGAAAAAATGTTTAGGATAAAAGAAACTAATATTGAAATATGACATGTAGCGTTTCTCATTTGCTATTTTCTCAGGAGTACTACAAAATGACGGATCTTCTGGCTTAATTATTTTGGTAGCTAGACTAATTAGTGCTTTCAATCCTTCGGAGAAGTATCGACTGATTGTCTCGGAAGAATGCCGAAGTTGTTCTATAGCTCCTCTGATCGATTCATTCTGATATAAAATGTATAAAGTAATTGTTAATACCTCTCTTGTGGTAGTTCTTGACGAACCTTCTAGCATGTGGTTGGTACGAAGCTCACGCAAAAGATCCAGAAAAATTGGTACGCTCATCCAGAATATGTTGCTGGGCCTCATTGGATGTCCAACTATCATCTCACCTACCCATTTATCCTCTATGAACGAGGAGTTCATTGGTGGTGTTCGATCAATAGTAGAGCGATAGTATTCTAACAATAATATAACAATCGCAACCGTCATTCTTTTGCGGCGTTCTCGATATCGATTCATCTTCGAAAAATAATTATATTTGAATAAACAAATAAGAAAATATAGAAGTTAAGAAGCAGTGCTAATATTTGAAAACCGAACAATTAGCACATAAACTACATAATTATAAAAAGAGTTCCACACATCAAGGTCTGTAATAAAATAAGACAATAGCTGACATATCCAACAAAATTCAAAAATACAACAATCATTTTTCGATCGACAGACGCAAGTATTCCACGCGAAGCTTAGACCGAAGCCTCTTGAAAATCTGCCTTCTTGTTGGGCACTCAAGGACTTTCACACATTTTAAAAAGAAATCGTTATCAACCACAACTTCAGATATGTCTTCTAAAAGGTTCATAGAACGATCAACACTGGGATCATCCACTTCTGGTTCAACAGGTTGTGGAGCTGCAAATACTCCTATCAGTCTGTCTATTGAGCTCTGCACGAATACATCTTTGTTTTTTATCTTCTTCTCCATCTTACGTCTCTTCGATTTGCATGTGGACTCGAGCTCCCTCAGGTTTATGCTAGGACCTTCACCAGAACCCATAACTTGATCAGGTGTCAAGTCGATTGATATGCCATTGAACCCCAACTCACTTGGGTTGAAGGTAGTTTGCCCCATAGCGACAAACCCCTTGAACATTACATCCAATTTATCTTCCAATTCCGGATTAATTCTACACGCCTTAAATTTATTCGCAGCTAGTACTACCTGCAATATGAATTAGGGCATATCAGACAAAATTGAAAGCTAAATAATGAAGAACCTAAACAGAATAAGAGGGGTGAAAGTATTACCTCTAGTTTATCAGCCCACCATTCCTCTGAAGCATCCATGGTACGTTTGATGGGATCCCAACCTAATCCTATGGATCTTCGTTTCAGTTTCTTCCATAACTTCCCGTACTTTTTTAGCTGATCCCACTTGTTTTTAAATTTTAATATGTCGTACTTACTGCCAGTCATTTCCTTAAACTTCTTGGAAATATTTTGCCACACTTCTTTGTTAAAATATGTGGTATGTTTATTACCAATTTCAATCTCTTTAATACATAAATTGCAAAAAATATTGGTGACATCTTTATCTCACATAGCTGACGTAGAGGCTTTTTTGTTCGTAGTCATACTGAGACTAATAAGAAAATGATTCAATTCTTCAGGAATGCTTGCAAATATTAAACAATATTGACTAACAATGTAAAGAGGTAGAATTTTAAATGAGCTAACATAGCAAACAAAAATATCCATATATATTCCTTACATTACATGTTAAATTTGGCCACAAAACTAAGATTACATTTGAAGCTATTAAACTGCATATCAAGAATCCTCAAAATGAAGTACATATATTTTCAAAACTCATATAGCTATTAAGAATGTCAATGAGAGATATTTGATGTTTGATATTAAGCTATTACAAGCATGGTTGTGGGAACCTCTCTTCAAGAAATGGATGTAGTGTCATCCATTAAAATTATAAGAAAAATTTACATACATGCTATACAATTATTATGTATGTATTGCATACGAGACACTAGTGATGTTTGACAACTGCATCATAGATGGTTGAGATCCTTTCTTTAGGCAACAGTTTTTTTAAAAAAATTTACATACATACCACACGTGTTATAGATGGTCGGGGGATACTCTCTTTCAGGCAATGGATGCACAATTGTTATGTAATAACATATCCATTTTTATATCATTATTCTTGATGATAACATTTTTTCTACCAGAGATAACATCAGATCTATCAATCTGCTTGATAAAAAAAAAATTCCAAACCATTGGGTTACTTCTCCAAGGAAGATGAAGGAAACCATATCCATTTGCAAAGAAGTGTAGAATGGCTTAGAATAAATATAAGGAGAAAGAAATAACCGAGGAAGATGAAGGAAATGCAGGACTCGATTAGCAGTCTCCGTGGACATCGAAAAAGAAACGGAAGGAGATACGATGGATACCAACATACCTTCAAGGACGAGGCGAGAGGAGCGACGAGGGGATACTTGCTTGCGCCGAGAGAAGCGACGTGGGAAATTAGGGTAGAGGAGCATCGAGACCAGGGGCATGATCTGAGCGATGAAACGCAGATCACGGGTAGGACCCCGCGATCCGCTTGTAATAGGAAATGGAAAACTCTTTTTTTTAAAATGCATCCGACAAGTTTTATCCAAACGCGACTTAGCGTTTTCAAAATGCCACCGCACCAAATAAGCTGCCCCAAATAGACCATAAGATTTAATCATGTTGTACAATTGACACATGCATAAATGGTTCTAAAAGTAGATATCTATTCCTTTCTTGTGTTTAGGATCACTTGTTTATAGTGAATGTTATCCGGTTACCGGGCTGTAATCAGTCTTCAACCAAGCAATAGGAGGTAGTTTTTTTTTTTTTTTGGGTTCTAATGTTTGGTAAGGAGTGCTTTGATGTAATGCTTGCTTGCATTTATTAGAGTTCTCTTTGTCCTTAGCTTGATATATTGATCACGACTCAATAAAAAAACTAGGCGATTCTTGCTTGTTATACGGAAAATTACGATGATGGTCTTTTTGTGAATTTACAAAGATTTTGTTAAGAAATTAGGGATTCATAAGGCTGACCTTATTTAATTGAGATAAGGCTAATGATGATGAAATTCATTAAGTGTTTTTTTTTTCTTTGCCTTACCATTTTATCTATTTTCACCTTATTTAGACTTATTTGAGATGATAGGGCCACTTACAGCCTGATATTTTTTGTGATGTGTTTTGTTGTCTTTAAAGCAGACTTTTGCCTCATGCAGATATGCGATGCTGTTGCTGTTGCTGGAGTTCTAAATGCAACACTTGTCATCCCTTTTTTTCATTTAAATAGTGTTTGGCGTGATTCAAGGTAAATGTGCTATTTCACATTTTTATTCCTTTCTGAGCTAGTTTTTTTCTAGGAAGATTTACATACATATTACTCATTTCTTATGTATTTACATATCTAACACCTACAATTTTTATGTACATACCACCTTATCTATGCAAAAAAAGGTGTGTCGCATTTTAACAGTTAAAATTATGGTAATTTTTATGTGATTTGAAAGATTCAGGTGGTACAAATGTAAAAAAAAACAAACTTTTGGTGTTAGATATGTAAATACTTAGGAATTAGGTGTTGTATGCAAAAGCCCTTCTGCTTAATGCTGCACATGTCCCGACGTAGTCCATCCATTGTAGTAATCCAATCATTGGTTGATTAGTTATAGAAAGAACCCAAATCCTTGTTGACATTTCTATATGCAAAGCACCAAATTTTGTTATATTTTTTTGCTGTCTG
>JXCR01145788.1:534854-590078 GCA_002079205.1 Phalaenopsis hybrid cultivar
TTTTAGAGTGGGTCCATTAGATGAACTTGGGATGATGGAGTTATATGATCTTGTTCTATTTAAATATCCATCATTATTTATTCCTCTTATGATATCAAACTTGAAACTGCCATTTAGAGTGCAATGACAACTTTAATTGGCAATATTCTTAGTTATTAAGCTTAAGAGGTTGTTTGGCTCCCTGCATGGGTGGTGTAAAGTAAATCAAATGTATGGGGTTTCAAAATTCTAGTGTTTTGTTAGATGAAAATATAATGCTGTGTAAAATTTTGGTGAATTTGAAATGCAACTTGCAGTTCAAAATTGATGTATTTTGAATTCATTAAATTTGTGCAATTTTCAAATATATTATAAATTGTAGTTAGTTGTCACTGCTATTATTGCTCGCCGACAACCTGACACACACTTGCTGCCCACCATTGCCGCCACCACATATCTCCGGTCGCCCACGCNCACCTAGATATTTTCTTATTTGGGCTTGACTGGGTCCAATTAAGGTTAAGTTAATCTTACAAACTTAGGTTGATTGGGTTTGACCCCGTTGGTTGAGGTAGGGTGATAAAATTGCACAACTCAACCAATGGGGTCAAATCTAGTTGGTGCAATTTTATCAAGTTAATTAGGATTGGGTTAAGCTTATTGATCCTGCATCGATTCTACATGTGATTTATCCAAGATTGTGATAAGGTCTTGGGGACAATGAGGGACATGTGTAGGTTCACACCAAGTCTCAATTGATCTCTATTGCATTGAAATTGAATTATTGCAGTCGCTTAAAATCTGAATATAAATTGAACAAGGTAGTTGTTGAACCCTTTAGTGGCCACTCACAATCTTTAAATTACTATCAACGACACTTGCTTATTCAGGGCCTTTTTTATGCAGATTTTAGCTATTGAACCTTGCTGTGAGTTGACAACTGACTTTTGCATGATGCTAGCTTGGCACACCCGAAATTACTTAGAGGAGGCTACATATGATTGTCAATGAAGCTTTTTGAATTATGCTACCTCTTTATCCTCTATAGGTTTTAGAGTGGGTCCATTAGATGAACTTGGGATGATGGAGTTATATGATCTTGTTCTATTTAAATATCCATCATTATTTATTCCTCTTATGATATCAAACTTGAAACTGCCATTTAGAGTGCAATGACAACTTTAATTGGCAATATTCTTAGTTATTAAGCTTAAGAGGTTGTTTGGCTCCCTGCATGGGTGGTGTAAAGTAAATCAAATGTATGGGGTTTCAAAATTCTAGTGTTTTGTTAGATGAAAATATAATGCTGTGTAAAATTTTGGTGAAATTGAAATGCAACTTGCAGTTCAAAATTGATGTATTTTGAATTCATTAGATTTGTGCAATTTTCAAATATATTATAAATTTTAGGTAGTTGTCACTGCCATTATTGCCCGCTGGCAACCTGACACACACTTGCTGCCCACCATTGCCTCCACCACATATCTCCGGTCACCCACGCCTTCAAAGCTTGCCCTTTTTCCGCCCCCACCAACATAAGCCTATAGCCCGCCACTGCCAAGTGCCGGTCGTTGCCACCCGTTGCATGCCTCAGGTGTCGCAATCATTGATCACTGCAATCACTATCTCAGAGCATATTGTACATTGATCTCTTTTTTTCTTTTTTTCAAATCAAGTAAAAAAAATAAATTCCTGCATTTACTTTGGACCAAATTAAAAAACATCAAAATTTTTCAAATACATATTCTTTTCACCTGCATTTTTTTTATTTTTCATTAAACTAAACCCCCTAAGATTTAGTTTGTCATGGACTTCTGTGCCCACAAGAAACTTCAATCCCCTTGATCTGAAATAAAAAAAAAAACAACTTGTAAGCTCAACTTCTATCTAGAAAAAATCTATAGAATCTTATATTAAAGTGTCTTTAAAACTCTATAACACAGTAAATTATTTTTTGAACTTCAAGATGAAGTGAAAAGGAGCTTCTCTCGAGCTTCTTTAAGTGCTTTTCCTATAATGCGATATAAAATTTTATTAGTAAACCCCTTCGATTAGAGATAAAATACGAAACAAATGTATCCATAAAGGGTTGGTGTAGCTCCAGTGGAAAGCTAGATTAAAGAGAGTCGTCTTAGATGGTTTGGTCACATTAAACGTCGACCACCTGTTGATCCAATTTTGAGAGTAGATGCTTTAGATTTAACTTTTGTTAAAAATGATAGATGTAGACCTAAAATACTTGGGCCTGTATAAAAATGATGTTAATTTATTAGAACTAAATGAAAATATTACACTCATTAAGTCACAATGGAGAAAATGNATGGACCACCTGTTGATCCAATTATTAGAGTAGATGCTTTGGATTTAACTTTTGTTAAAAATGGTAGATGTAGACCTAAAATACTTGGGCCCGTATAAAAATGATGTTAATTTATTAGAACTAAATGAAAATATTACACTCATTAAGTCACAATGGAGAAAATGGATTCATGTAGCCGACTCCATGATACGCATGGGACTCTTCCTGTTACCCAAGATATGCACAAAACTCCTTCTGTGATGCGTGAATTGGTTCAAGTCTAGACTGTCCATAAGGAGCCAGACCAGCCGACCCAACCTAGATCTGGTCCAGGCAATTCTAGCATCTGGGTGGACCCTCCAAAACGCCGATCACATATAGATGGAAGGAATTAAGGGGGGCTTTTGGGTGGAAAATTGAAAGAGACTCTTGTGGAGAATGTATGGTGCCTAAGGGTTAGGTTTTGTTTTTTATGCATGCTTGTTGTTGGTTGCAATTTCTTTTTCTTTTAGTGGTATTCCTAACGACGTCTAGGGTTGTGGGAGAGACTATCCACCTTTCGAAAGGTNATGTGCAATTTTCAAATATATTATAAATTGTAGGTAGTTGTCACTGCCATTATTGCCCGCTGGCAACCTGACACACACTTGCTGTCCACCATTGCCTCCACCACATATCTCCGGTCACCCACGCCTTCAAAAGCTTGCCCTTTTTCCGCCCCCGCCAACATAAGCCTATAGCCCGCCACTGCCAAGTGCCGGTCGTCGCCACCCGTTGCATGCCTCGGGTGTCGCAATCATTGATCACTGCAATCGCTATCTCAGAGCATATTGTACATTGATCTCTTTTTTTCTTTTTTTCAAATCAAGTAAAAAAAATTAAATTCCTGCATTTACTTTGGACCAAATTAAAAAACATCAAAATTTTTCAAATACATATTTTTTTCACACTGCATTTTTTTTTATTTTTCATTAAACTAAACCCCCTAAGATTTAGTTTGTCATGGACTTCTGTGCCCACAAGAAACNATAAAATTCCTGCATTTACTTTGGACCAAATTAAACAACTTCAAAAATTTTCAAATACATTACATTTTAATTACACCGTATTCTTTTCTCACTGCATTTTTTTATTTTTCATTAAACTAAACCCCCTAAGATTTAGTTTGTCATGGACTTCTGTGCACATAAAAAACTTCGATCCCCTTGATCTGAAATAAAAAAAAATACTTGTAAGCTCAACTTCTATCTAGAAAAAATCTATAGAATCTTATATTAAAATGTCTTTAAAACTCTATAACACGGTAAATTATTTTCTGAACTTCAAGATGAAGTTAAAAGGAGCATCTCTCGAGCTTCTTTAAGTGCTTTTCCTATAATGCGATATATAATTTTATTAGCAAACCCCTTTGATTAGAGATAAAATATGAAACCAATGTATCCATAAAGGGTTGGTGTAGCTCTAGTGGCAAGCTAGATTAAAAAGAGTCGTCTTAGATGGTTTGGTCACATTAAACGTCGACCACCTGTTGATCCAGTTATGAGAGTAGATGCTTTAGATTTAACTTTTGTTAAAAATGGTAGATGTAGACCTAAAATACTTGGGCCGGTATAAAAATGATGTTAATTTATTAGAACTAAATGAAAATATTACACTCATTAAGTCACAATGGAGAAAATGGATTCATGTAGCCGACCCCATGATACGCACGAGACTCTTCCTGTTACCCAAGATATGCACGAAACTCCTGTGATGCGTGAACTGGTTCAAGTCTGGACTGGCCATAAGGAGCCAGACCAGCCGACCCAGCCTAAATCTAGTCTAGGCAATCCTAGCGCCTGGGTGGACCCTCCAAGCCACCGATCACATATAGATGGAAGGGAATTAAGGGGGGCTTTTGGGTGGAAAATTGGAAGAGACTCTTGTGGAGTATGTATAGTGCCTAAGGGTTAGGTTTTGTTTTTTATGCATGCTTGTTGTTGGTTGCAGTTTCTTTTTCTTCTAGTGGTATTCCTAGCGACGTCTAGGGTTGTGGGAGAGATGATCCACCTTTCGAAAAGTAAATTATCCATGTATCTTGTTTGCTTTCCTTTGATTTGCGTAAGATCTGCCCCAGCCCCGTTCTAGTTTTCTGGCTTTCAATTGCAAGTTCATCGTTGTTTGCTCACTAAATTTGGTTCTGAATCGTATCAAATTCGTATCAGAGCGAGATCTTGAGGGGATGGTAGCAAAGAAAGTGAATGTATTGGAAGGGAAAGTGGTACAAATCAGATCGGGAGTAGAAGAAATGTTCGCCGCCATGGAAGATAGCTTTTTTTCCATAAAAAAATCGAATTGAGAGCTATTTCGAGAGCATAGGAGAAATGCAAGAGATAATGAAGAGACTCATGGAAATGCGGTCCAAGACTCTGCTGGCCGCTCAGATGACAAACCTTAACCAAGGTTTGATCAAAGAATCCGTGGTTTGATCAAAAGGGAAGGAGATCGAACGGGAGGACATCGAGGAGGACATTATCTACCACGAAGAGCATCCCCCTAGGACTCTGGGGTGAGGAGCCAAGACTTCAGTTGGAGGGGGTGGACAGAAAATTGGAGAGGGGGTGGTGCAAGGGGCACAAAAGAGACGAAGAAGGGAAGAATCATGAGTGGGTTATGGCTATGATCGAAGGAGGAAGTTTCACACTAGATATATGGGGAAAATACTTGAGGAAGATGAAGTTGGGGCAGCAATGTGAGGGTCTGTAAATTGAAACTGTCGTTTTTTGATGGGGAAGATGCACATTAATGGTTGTATTGGGTGGCATACTTTGTAGTGAATGAGGTATTACGAGAGGAGAAGCTCATGGCGGCAGAATTATGTCTGAAGGGAAAAACCCTAGCTTGGTTTCAATTGATGGAGGCAAAGTTTTCGATACATTCGTGGGAAGAGTTTAAGGATTGTTTGTTGGAATGTTTTTAAGCTACTTGGGATGGAGACCTCCACGAGCAATTCTATGCTCCGACTTAGGAGTGGATGGTCATGGAATATAGATAGGTTTGACCTCTTGTCGGAGCGACTGAGTAGGATTATTGTAGTAGGATTGGAGGGGAACTTCTTGAAGGGCAACAAGCCCGACATCCGAGTGGCCTTCAGACCATTAAAGTTGCATGGATTGAGGGAAATGATGAAAGATAAGAAATTAGTAAAGAAGATCAACGATCAACAAGGGCGGCAACATGGGAGGATTTTACAAGAATACCTTGACGACCACCGCACCGAGGACCCAGACAATGTCATTTAAAAAAGAGGCACGAAAAGAGAAGAATACGGGCCTCGTCCAGGGCACAATTTATAGCACCTCATCGATGCAAAATTGCAGGATAAAAGTGCGAAAGGATTGTGTTTCAGATGTTACGGTGGAAACTTGTGATTTTGCGTGGATTACCGGGCGTTGAACAAGGAAACTGTCTTAGGACAAATTTCTTGGTGATTGGTAAGCTACTATATGAGCTTTATGGGGCAATCATTTTTTCGAAGATGGATCTAAAGTCGAGATATCACCAAATCAAGATACGCGCAATTGATGTGCACAAGACAACGTTCTTAATTCTTGGTGATGCCATTGGGCCTCACCAATGTGTCAGCCACATTTCAGTCTCTCATGAATCGGGTCTTTCAACCTTACCTCAGGAAGTTCATTATGGTATTCTTCGATGACATTTTGATCTACAACTGGACAGAGGCAGAGCATGTGGGGTACCTGAGAACAGTTCTGAAGACGTTGAAGGAGCAATAGTTGTATGCCAACCGGAAGAAATGTTCCTTTGCACAATTACAGATGGAGTACCTAGGACATGTGACCAGAGCGAAGGTAGCAGTAGATCAGTTCAAGATCGAGGCTATGATGGATTAGTCGTTAGTAAGGAGTTTGAAAGAGTTGATGGGATTCTTGGGTTTAACTGACTATAACCGGAAATTCGTGAGAGGATATGACACGATAGCATAACCACTGACGGAGCAGATGAAGAAAGACAATTTCAAATGGGGGGAAGCAACAACAAAAATATTTGAATATTTGAAGAAAGCCATGACCAACGTCCTGATATTAGCACTTCCAGATTTCAGTAAGCCATTTGTGGTGGAAACAGATGCATTAGGGTATGGGTTGGGAGTAGTGCTCTTGCAAGACCAGCGATTGATTGCCATCTTCAGTCATATTCTCACGGCCAAGGCAAAGCTCGAGTAAGTATATGAGCGGGAAGTAATCGCGATTGTTTTGGCCATTCAGAAGTGGCGACACTTCCTATTGGGACAACATTTTCTGGTAAGGACAAATCAGTGTTTAATGTATCTTCTGGAGCAGTGGATGGTGACTGAGAAGCATCATAAATGCTACTGGGGTATGATTTCAAGATTTAGTCTCGGTCGGGATTAGAGAACAAGACAATCGATGCACTGTCGAGAAAGTTGGAGAAGCCCAACTATCAATACCCTTGGTCCTAGATTGGGAAGTCTTGAGACAGGAGAGCGAGCGGAATGAGGAGCTGAGGGAGGTAAGAAATGAGTTACTACAGGATTGGAACAAAAATCCAGGATGTGCATTGAGAGGGCAACAACTACTCTACTAGGGGTTATTCATGCTACCCAAGGCATCAGAGTATATTTCCAAACTATTAGAGGAGCTTCACGGTAGTGCGATCGAGGGACACTCTAGGGTATAAAAGACCTACAATTGTTTAGCGACACAGCTTTATTGGGTGGGGATGTGTAGAGAGGTAGAAGACATGGTTTCAAAATGGTATGTGTGTCAACCACACAAGTACTTGACCACGACAATAAGAGGATTATTGCAGCCATTAGCGTTACTGGAAAAGGTTTGGAAAGAAGTGAAGATGGATTTTATTGAGGTGTTTCCATAGTTAGAAGGGTTCACAGTGATCTTGGTGGTCGTGTATTGCTTGAGTAAGTATACGTATTTCATTCCCTTGTGACGTCCTACATTGCGGTCTCAGTTGAGGCAGTGTTTATCCTAGAAGTGGTTTGTTTGCATAGGGCGCCGAAATTGATTATATCAGATTGATAAGGTGTTCCCCAACCATTGCTGAAAAGAGATATTTAGGTTGCTAGGAACAGTCATTAAGAGAAGCACCACTTATCATCCCTAAACTGATGGACTGACGGAGGTGCTCAACAGGAGTGTAGAGACATACTTGCGTTGCTTTGTATCTGATATGTCGAAGTTATGGGTTAGGTGGATTGCATGGGCAGAATATTGATATAATACTTAGTGTCATACAACAGGATGGACCACCCCTTTCAAGATATTGTATAGGCGGGATTAGGGTTGTCAAAACAACTCGTTGTTCGCGAACAACTCGCGTTCGGCTCGTTCGCTAAGTTAATGAGCCAAACACGAACAAAGATTTGTTCGTTTGTGTTTGGCTCGTTTTGGCTCGAAATATATTGATAAGTAGTATTTTTAAAATTTTTAATTGACTACAAGGTTACAAAGAATTATAATCAATAAAAATATTAATTAAGAAAATAGAATAAAAAATATTAAATTAGATTCAAATGATATTTTAATATAAACAATAATTTTTAAATCTTGCCTCAACCTTTAACATCTTATGGCTATGTGATTAGGGTTGTCAAAACGACTTTTTGTTCGTGAATATCTTGTGTTCGACTCGCTGAGCAACAAGTCGAACACAAATACACTTTTTGAGCTCGAAATATAAACGTGTTGAACAGGAGCTGAGCCTGGGCTCGCTCGTGTTCGGATCGTTTACACCCGTAGGCTGGATCCGCCTTACTTGATCATTATGGGCATGACGCTACACCTATATCCATTATCGATCAGTACTTGGAGGATAGAGACAAAATATTGACTGAGCTCAAGTGACATCTATTGAGAGCCCAACAGATCATGAAGAGGAAGACAAATGAACATAGAAGAGAGATATAGTTCAAGCTTGTGGACATGGTTTATTTGAAGTTAAGGCCCTACCAACAGAAGATATTGGCAAGACGGAGGAGCGAGAAACTCTCTCCATGGTATTCTGGGCCCTATGAGATCATGAGACACATTGGGTCAATGGCCTAACGTTGAGGTTACCACTAGCATAAGCAATACATCCCGTCTTTCATTTTTCGCAGCGGAGGCGTGCCATCAAAGACAATACATCCTCGTCATCACTGCCTTCGACACTGACAGAGGACATGAAGGTAATTGTGGAAACTTTAGAAGTTACATGATTGCGGCAAGGGATGGCTAGAGCAAATGAGATTTTGATTTAGTGGAAAGTTCTGCCAGATTATGAAGTTACGTGGCAGCCTTAGCCTTACGAAGGGATACAAAAACAGTCTCCAAGTTTCCACCTTGAGGACAAAGTTTTTCTTTAGGAGGGGAGTATTGATATGCACAGGACTGCTCCCATTACCCAAGATACACACTAGATTCCTCATGTGCTACGTGAACCGGTTCAGGTCTAGAATGGCCAAAAGGAGCCAGACCAACCGTCCCAGCCCAAATCTGGTTAAGGTGATCCTGACATCCGAGTGGGGCCTGTTAAGGCGCAAATCATGTATAGAAGGGACGGAATTAAGGGGGACTTTTGAGGGGAAATTTGAAAAGGACTCTTAGGGGTTGTGTATTAGTGCCTAAGGGTTGGGGTTTACTTTTTATAAATGTTTTTTTTTTTGCTGGCTTAGATGGTTTGGTCACATTAAACGTGAACCATCTGATGATCCGATTAGGAGAGTGGTAGATTCGACTTATGTTAAGGAAGGCAGAGGTAGACCTAGGAAGACTTGGGCTTATTGTATAAAAAATGATCTTAATTTACTAGAGCTAAATGAAAATATGATACTAAATAGGTCGCAATGAAGAAAAAGGATTCATGTGGCCAACCCCACGTAGTGGGATTAAGGCTTTGTTGTTGTTTTTTTTTTTTTTTTNCTGCAAGTTTCTTTTTCTTCCTATGGTAATTCTAGCGACGTCTACGGTTGTAGGAGAGACGATCTATCTCTCGAATAGTAGATCATCCTTGTATCTTGCTTGTTTTCCTTTGATTTTCGTAAGAGCAACCGTCGTTTGAGTTTTCCAACTTTCTATTGCAAGTTCGCCGTTGTTTGCTCGCTGACTTTGGTTTTGGATCGTATCACCCTATTTAGTGGGATAAAGGCTTATTGTTGTTGCTCTTGTAGTAAACACTTTCAATTGCATCTATGCTCATCTACAGCACTGATGATTTTCATCGAAATTTAATTAAATACCTCATTTTTGAAGTATGACTTTTTCTTAAAAATGCTATGCTATTCTCTTCAATGCCTTTGTAGTTTTCTTATTTATTGTTTTAGGCTTTTAGCTTAATTTATCTTTTGAAAATTCATGATAATTCCTTCTCTTTTTGAATTTTGTATATTTCTCACATTTTTGTCTTTCAGGGCTGTTCGTATTGCACCTTTCTCGAATAGATTGGCTCAATCTGTTCCATCCAATATACAAGCATTGAGATGTCTATCAAATTTCGAGGCATTACGGTTTTCTGAACCAATACGACTTCTTGCAGAAAATATGGTTCAACGAATGATGAAAAATAGTTCAGCAAGTGGTGGAAAGTTTATTTCTATTCATCTTCGATTTGAGGAGGTATTTTTGCTAATGCAGTATAAGTTTTAGTTTTTTTGCCCCTTTTGTATATAATGCAAATTAGAAGACTTAATTATTTTTATTCCTTTGCAGGATATGGTAGCATTCTCATGTTGTACGTATGATGGCGGTCAAAAAGAGAAAAAAGAAATGGATAAAGCTCGTGAAAAAAGTTGGAGGGGAAAATTTAATAGGCCGGGTAGAAAAATTAGCCCTGAGAACAATCGGAGGGATGGAAAATGCCCATTAACTCCTTTAGAGGTTTGGAAGAATTCAGTTTCTTTTATCAGTATTTATAGAAATTAGACACTATTGTAATACTCATTAAGCATAATTGTATTATGGATCATAAGTTTTCTTTATTCTCATACTTTTACTTTTGCTTCTTTTGTCAAGGCCTCACATTTGAACAAACTCATATGATCATCCATTGATTGTTTCAGTAAATCAACTAATAATGTATGATTTTTTGCTTCTGTTTTTTTGAGTTTCTACAACCGTAGTTTTCTCATAACTCTTAATATTCTTCTTTTATTGTATAATGTTGAAGATTTACAGCATTTATGCATCATTTAATTTAGATCTTACTAATTTTTAAAGTCAAATGTTTCACACTGTTTTCTTTAGGGATTGCCTTTCTTTCACATTGTAGTTCATCTCACCCAAGACATCTAGTGTATCGGTTCTTTTATGATTATTTGTTCAGCGATATGCTAGCTAGGGTATTATTCATGTCTGACATTAAGTAGTCTATGCGACGCATACTTTGAATGTAGGTTTTGGCTTGACAGCAGGTAGAGGGGCTTCTTGGAGGCTGCAGGCACAAAAGGAGGTTGTAATGGCGTGGCAACAGCACTGGAAGGCAGGAATGAGGGGGTGGCAACAGCAGGTAGGTAGGGGGAAGTGTGGCGGCAGCTAGCTGGGAGCCTGGAGGGCTGGCGCCTACAAGTTGGGAGGGAGGAAAGGTATCACAACAATAGGTGGGGGTGTTGTTTGGGTTATGGCAGCTGCAGGAAGGGGTAGTGGGGCTAGCAGCAGGGAAAAAAAGAGAAAGGAAGTTGTGCAGATGGAAGGCCATTGATCGGCAGGTTGCAGAGGATTGAGAAGTCAAGGATAATCACCATCTTGGAGCAAGATACAACCGAAATACCACCCGTCCTCGGATACAACACTAAGAAGGAAAATTGGAGTCGCTGACAGCTATCCTGATAGAAGAATGCAACAAAAACTAACCCTAAAGAAAGAAAATAACATATTTATAGTGGTAAATAACTAGAAAGGGGGTAGACTCTCCACTTGGGCGACAACCCTAAACTGGAAAGGGATGGCTGACCCCCTTATCACCTTGGCTAAAGTGGCTCATCCTTGCACAATCGGTTCAATATCTCTCACCCTCAGCCTAACGTTAGTCTCGCGAGGTTGGTGGAGCTTCGACCTCATTCGACAAAGCTTCTGGACGGTGATTAAGTTGTCGTAATCTCCCGGGATTGAAGAATCTTCTATTGCAACCTTAATAGCACATGTATCCCACTGTCGAATGCATTGTTTCACAATACACCAAGTTTTTTTTGTCCACTTGCGAGCATACATCTATATCAGCCCAACCTTTTAGTGGTACACGATTGAACTGGGACTTCGTGTCACACACCATCTATTGAATTCTTCCAAGCTAATCCAAGGTTGACTCAACTTGAGCTAAAGTGAGAGTAACCCGAACCTCCTCGAATAATGGTGGTCATGGTCTTAAAGTATTGATCGTGAGGTCATGAAATGCTCTTTGTCGTGGCTGTTCCATGTCTGAAATCGGTCGCACAGTACTATCATTCTCTATCATCATCAAAACTAATCCCACTTACGCTTCTCGACTGACTATGGAACCTGTGGTCTTGGACTCTGTAGAAGGTAAAAGGACGATACGCTTACCATCTTTGGTGAAGGAGTGGACGTTCATTTACCCATCATATCGAGTCTTACGGTCAACTACCACGTTCTCTATAGCAAAAGGTGGCAGTCATCTATAGGCACTACGCGCACCACACCTAATCCTGCAGATGACTTTCAATTGAAAACTTCACTAGACATCTCTTGTCAATGCGGATCTTGCTCTCCTTCAACCACGTTAGAGAATACTGCTGGGAATTCTTCTGAGTCGTGAGGCTCAATTTCTCCATCATCTATGTGGACTTCATGTACTTGTTGCTCTCTTCATCGACGGTGAGATTGCACACTTTTTTCGTTCACAGTGCAAAATGTGTAGAATATATTGTGTCAAAGTTATTGTGGTTCCCTCGTATCCCCAGTCCATAGGACCTGTCAAACCACGAGCATCTCGCCCTCATTCGATGGAAGATGATACACCTCACATTGTTCTTTAGTTGTTTCCTCATCGCTATTCTCCTCCACTGCGACCTGTTGGGTAAAAGACATGACTCGACTCGTAGGGTAGCTGGAGGAGATGTACCCAAATCCATGAAATCTAAAATATTTTCGGGTGGAGACCGTAGTAGGCATGCTACTCTTCTCAGGCTTCTTATCACTCAGGGTGTCACTGTCCTTATCTAAACCAGTTTTCTCAATTCCCTGAGGCTTGCTCTTGCTGATGTCTCCAACTGCTGGTGGCTCTTTGAATGGTGGTGGTTGTCTACTTTGTTTCTATTGTCTCTCTATCTTCTGGGCTAAGACCTTGCATCTTTAGTGACCAATAGGGCTGCAACTACAAACGTTGCTGATAGAGGGTTTCAAATCCTCCAGATATCGGGCTATGGAATGTTCCTTTGGCTCAACCAATTCACACTTCTTCTGTAATTAGTCAAACTGTGTCGTGAACTCCTCCACTGAGTGACCTCTCTGTTGTAGGTGGAGTCATAAAAGCATATCATGGCGGTAATTGGGAGGCTGGTATTTTCTCTGCATCTCCTTCCTCATCTTTTCCCACCTTGTAATCTTGTCATTGCCCTATCTCTTTCTCCGTCTCTGGAAGTTTTCCCAACACAAGGAGGCGCTCTTCTTCAACTTGATGTTTGTCAGCTTCTCTTTGTTATCCTCTGGCACTTCTTTGTACTCAAAGGGTCAATTGTTTGTAGTTGTTCGATGAAATCGTCGAGATCCATATGTTTATCGAACTCCTGTAGGTCCACTTTGGTTCCAAAATCTCTGTGTCCTCCATATGGTGCCTCTTCTCATATTGAATTCCGAAATGTTGTGGCCTATCTTTTTCATCACTAAAGTCTTCCCTATGGGAAGGTTTCATGTTTTCATCCCTTTCTCCTCTTCTACTTAACCTATAACGACCCAAGTTAATTTTCCCCTGGGTTGGGTCATCCATGTCCGGAAGCCTCTGCTTACGTTGACAGATCTCTCACTCTTTCTCTTCTTGGGTAGGCTCGGACATATATCTCCTTAGTGGAATGACTAGGGTTTGAGATTTGGAAGGGGGTATTGGGTATAACAAAGAAATTGTTTTTGGGGTGGTGGTGGTTTGGATGGGGATCTGGTTAAGCTAGCTTTGATNGCACTTCTTTGTTCTTGAAGGGTTTCTCAATTGTTTGTAGTTGTTCGATGAAATCGTCCAGATCCATACGTTTATCGAACTCCTGTAGGTCCACTTTGGTTCCAAAATCTCTGTGTCCTCCATATGGTGCATCCTCTCTCAGTTTCCTCTCATATTGAATTTCGAAATATTGTGGCCCATCTTTTTCATCACTAAAGTGTTCCCTATGGGAAGGTTTCATGTTCTCATCCCTTTCTCCTTTTCTACTTAACCTATAACGACCCAAGGTAATTTTCCCCTGTGTTGGTTTATCCATGTCTGGAAGCCTCTGCTTACGTCGACAGATCTCTCACTCTTTTTCTTCTTGGGTAGGCTCGGACATGTATCTCCTTAGTGGAATGACTAGGGCTTGAGATTTGGAAGGGGTTGTTGGGTNTAGCTTTGATGTCAATTGATACTAGAGATTACCAAAAATTGTAGTGAATTGAAAATATTATTGTAGAAATACGGGGAAACTACAATAAAAGAACATGAATAAACTATAACAAATAAAAACAATACCTTAGGACTGGTTGGAGTTTGTGGGCACAACAAAAGGCTGAAATGGTGTGGCGGCAGCACTAGTTGGCAGGAATGAGGGGGCGACAACAATAGGGATACATGGGGAAGGGTGGTGGTAGCAACCTGAGAGAGAGGAAATGTATTACATCAGCAGGTGTGGATGCTGTATGGGTTGCGGCGAGAGCAGGAAGGGGGATTAGGGCTGGCGACAAGGAAAACAAGGGAAGGGAAGGGAAGGTGTGCAGGTGGAAAAGCAACAAGCGGCAGGGTGCAGAGGATGGGGAAGTTGAGGATAATCACTACCTCGGAGTGACTCATTTCCGGATAGAACCGTAAGAGGAAAATGTGGACGCTGGCGACTGTATTGGCAGAGACAAATAGAAAAAACAAACATTATATAGAAAAGAACATATTTATAATAGTAGATAATTAGGAGATGGTGATTATCCTAAATTCTTGGGATTTTGTATGTTCTTGAGGACAGAGTTATAGGTGGCTATGATTCTTGGAACAATTTTTGGTTTTTTTAGTTAAGTTTATGTTAAGGGGGCTGTTCATTTATTCTCGCTTGGATCTTCTACTTGTTGTGTGCTTTGATTTCTTTTTTCTTCTTGTTTGCTTTGCTTACTTGCTTCTCACTCTTCTCTTTCTTTGATATTACCTCCTTTTTGTGATGTAGGATGACTTTAATAAAAGAAGTAGAAAGGATAATGTAGAGGATGGAGAAGATTTAGGAGAGCACAGAGGTATTTATGTCTTACTCCTATTTAAAGAGAGTTTATCTCAAAATTTCTTTTATTTTCATACGAACCGAGGGTTGATATCATAGAGTTGATGAAGGAGAAGAATTTCCTCATCCATAATAAAAATTTTATTCATCCTACAAACTGCACTTCATTATTTCAAAATTTCATATTTTTGAACAAGCAAAAATAACAAACTATTAAGAAATTTTGTGAATTGCTAAAAAAAAAAAAAAAACTACTAATAAACTAGTAAAATTGCTAACAAACTCGGGGACATTAACTAAATTAATCTTAATAAAATAATGAAATCATAAAGATATAAAAGAACTTTATCATCCATGAAAAGATAACAATTTCTGAAGGTGTGGATCATATATATATATATATATATTTATATATATATATCCTATATCAAAATGGCGTCGGCAGCAGCAGCGGGCTCTGCTAGGGTTTCGCTCGATGGCGATTTTCGGCGGTGATTCCTCGATTTCTCACTTTTTCTCTGTCGTCTCCCGCGACGACGTTTTCACGCCCTCGCAGACATCCTCCTGTCGACGATGCTCACTCACGTCGTCTCTGTACTCGACGACGCTCGTAGCTCTCGTACTCAACGACCTCACAGTTGACATCTCACGTCTTCTCTCACCCGCAGTTGACGACTCGAGTCATTTCTCGTTCTCTTTCGCCCTGCCCAACACACATTACCTACTCGGCTTGTGTCTCTCACCTGCAGTCGACGATTTGCAGCTCTACTACCTCCGAAGTTTGCTCGACTATTTCTAGCGGCTCGCCTAGCTGCTTTGGAGATGGCATCGACGATCCGTTCCTATGTCACTGCACTTGCCGACGACTTTCCTATTCCTACTCGTGCTCCTCTTTCAGGTTCAGAGTCTTGTTTTCATATTCGCAAGTCCTGCAATGTTCTTCAATATTTCCACGACGCTCTTGAAGGTGGTGGTGATCACACTTTCATTAAAAAGCTTGACAAAAAAAATGGGAGGTCTGCTCTTATTTTCACTAAGATTGAAACCAATACTCTTGCGTTCTCTTAACGTTTTGCTCTAGTGTAGAATTTTTTTTATTGTCACCCAAAACTGGAGATCATTTGGAACGAATTTGATTTTATGAATATTTTGGACAGTTAGAATATTGACTTACTTGACGGTCGACATATACTTATTCAATTATCTCATGTTGTCGACTACACTCACATTTTTTCTCGAAAGTTATCAAAATCGACAACAGTTTTATGAAAATCCTGAAGTTGACTGTTATTTTTTATCCAAAAGCGAAGTCCCTTATCATTCATGTTTGGATAAATTTTCCGGGGTTAAATTACATCTGTTCAACTTGGAAATTCTCTACTCTTTAGCAACTGTTTACGGTAAACTTCTCAAGGTTGATAGTCCTACAATTGCTGTCACCAGACTTTTTGTGGCTTGTGTATTAGTTGAGAGAGACCACTCAACCAACTCCGGATGAGGTATGGATTGACACCACTCACAAAGGGTATTGACAAAAGGTTGTAATAGAACCACTCCCTCGTTATTGCTCTCATTGTAGTATGTTTGACTACAGTTCTACTATTTATTATCGCTTGTATCCTCATCTAAGGTCAAATATCGCTAAAGATCAGCCACTTACCATCCCTGCTGAGAATGTGTAACCCGATTCTCTTTCCAACACCGTAATTTTAGATGAAGAATGTCATACTACAGGTACAGATCCAAATGTGCTTATATCACTCACTGTTATTGAAGAAAACCCACTTACATGTCAAGACTTAAGAGAGTGCTCATTCGATCCGATAAAAGATCAGCTGGTACAAGAAGTAGTTGCTTCTAATGTTCAACAACCTACACATGTCCGACACACTTTAGACCACCACTGATCAGGCGAGTCAACCTTCAGATAAGGAATGACAGGTCTATTCTAGGAGGAAGAAGAAGAATGGTGGTCGACTCGTGCTCGGGAATTTATTGGATGATACATTGATTACTACTAACAATGACACTCATCTTACCAATTTATTAACGGACTTCTTCTCAAGAACTAGAGACAAAGGCAAGACAAAATTTGGTCGCTCTCTAGCTACCTGATATCCTGTATTTTGACACTTTTTGGTTTTTTCTTTAGGTCTCTCATGTATTTTTCTGTATTTTCTCTTTTTGGAACCATTTGATGTGGTGGTTATCGTGTGGTCAAGGTGTCATGTTTGGGCTCTCCCACACAACACAATATATTTGTATCCTAATTTCTATTTAATATATTAGCCATTGGGCTTTCTCAACATATATATATATATATATTAGGCACCATGTTCATTAAGTAAAAATATAGTTTATCAAGCATGCACAAATCTTAATTCCAAAAATGAATGTAAGCAGTATTTCAACTTTGATCCAATTGATGGTGACTGATAGGAGGTTAAGAAATAGCATTAGAATCCACTTGAGAGAAAATGTGGAAGAGAAGAGAAAATGTGGTCCACCACTTATAAAATGGATATGATTTGATCACCATTGCTCTTCCATTGCTCTTACGAGCATTCTCAAATAAAATGATATTCGATTACATCTTTACTATGTAAATTATTTTATTCGGTAGGTGAAATCAGAGGCGATCGTTACACAAATCAATAGGCCAACGAATAAAACCCCACAACTATCTAATTCAGTTATTATGAGTAATTTGAAAGTGTTGTCAACGAGCAATCTAAATGATGGAATTGATGCAATTAATCCTATCAGTGGGCGAATGTAAGATCCGATTTTCTAGACTCTCAAGATTTATAAAGGTATTTTCTAAATATTTGCTGATCAAGAAAACTGCTTCCTTAAAAAGCATTTTTTTGTCCATCTTTTGATGTGTTTTGAAAAGTTAATTGTATTTGTCCTTTTGGCTTTTATATAGAACCGCAGATATTCGTAGTTATTTATTCAAAGGTTTAATAAAATTTCATATTTCCTCTCAATCCTTGATGCCATCGGATGTGAATTCTGTGAGTACTTTAATAGTTTTGCTGACCACTTTTAGCGGAAAACTTTTCTACGTTAAACCTGGATTATCACTTCAACAACCTTGTCACCTCTCTTTTTTTTTCTATGGATTAGTGTGTGTGTGTGATTGTAGTCTTGTCAGATGTGATGTGTATTTGATTTCTTTTTGTAGTGTAAATCTTGATCTTTGCTGAGATTTTATATTTTCACTCAGATTTAATGTTTTTATTCTTTTTATTTTAGTGACCATTACATAATTGGTTGGAATTAAATAATTTTGTTTACTGTTTTTTATCAGATGTGACTAAACTTTGCCAAACTTGAGTGTTGGTAATATTGCAATTTTTATAATCAGAAATTATACTTTAAAAAAGAATGATTGCTTCCATGTCAGGGAACTTTGGGGGCTTTGCATATAGACTTTACGATGGTTGTGCATCATGTAATGTTACGGTCTAATCTTTCTCATGAGCTGCCAAATTTAATGGAATCCTCCTTTGCCTCAGAATTCTCTTTGAATGTTTTGCAGGTTGGAATGATGCTTCGAGGCATGGGATTTGACAACACGACCTCAATCTATGTTGCTTCTGGTATTATCTACAATTCTGAGAAGTATATGGCACCACTTCGGCAGTTATATCCTCTTTTGGAGACAAAGGATACACTTGCTTCTTCAGAAGAGCTTACCCCATTTCAGGTTCTTGCTCTAGCAAACTGTTCCTTGCAGATCAAAGTTTATCTCAGCTTGTAATAGAAACTTGAATCTCTTGTGGGTCCAGAGCACATTGCCCTTTATATATATATATATATATATTAAGATAAAGCATGGTTGTTTTTGAAAACACAAAAGATCTAAATGTTTTTGAGTGTCATAAAAAAAAATAATTGGTTTATTTTTGAAAGTAAAATATAAAAACACGTAAAAAATGCATTATAAAAATGTAAATAGAAAATCAAAAACAAAAAACAAAATTGATTCCATGTTTTTGTTTCGTGCTCTATGCAGGGCTACTCGTCACGATTGGCTGCACTAGACTACACTATCTGTGCTCAAAGTGAAGTATTTGTGACTACTCAAGGAGGCAACTTTCCCCATTTCTTGATTGGAAACCGGCGGTTTCTTTATGGAGGCCATTCCAAGACCATTAAACCTGATAAGAGGCGATTAGTTTTGTCTTTGGAAAACCCCAATATCAGGTAAATTTCAATAAAAAAATTTAGTTTTTTAACTATTTGTTGGCAACGCATATCTATCTTTTTTTTTTAAATTGTTCCTGTGAAATTGGGGTCTTAGAGAGACAAAAGTAATATGGTTAATGGAGAAAAATATACATGCCATGTGCGCCCAGCCCCATCATACTTTGATCAATGTAATCCTATGAAACGGGTCTCAAAAAGTAATTCTGAGGAATAAGGTTTGGCAGAATAAAAGGTTTAGTCTGCAATTACTTAATTCTCAGATTAAATAACATTTTTGGATTATGTTAGAATTGTTGTAGAATTAGCATTGCCACAATCTTGTTAGATTGATGCCTCATTTAGTTGATTCAGTTCTGCTTTTTGGTGCATAAGTAGGCAACACGTATGCCACAAATTGTGGCTTACATGGTTTCTGATGGTTAAGGGGAGAAAATTAGATTTATCTTATTCACTAAACAGAGAAGCCTATTTTTAGGCGTATAGTATGAATACAATAGAAAGAAAATAATGAACAGAATATTTGTCACTTTATCCTGATAAATGCATGCTATCCCAAAATGTACATTCCCCTAATACAATAATAATTTTAAACTGCTTGTTTTACCTCTAATTGCTCTGAAATTATCTCAACAATTTTATTGCATATGCTTTCAATTTGGAAAATCGTTTGAGGTTTCCTTTGATAAGCTGTAATCTCTCTTTTTGGTCCTCATATTTTTCTAATTTTCAGATGGGACAAGTTCAAGCGGAACATGCTGGAAATTCTCCATCATAGCGATGCGAAGGGTGTTGAGATGCGGAAGCCGAATGCATCCTTGTACATGTTTCCAATGCCTGACTGCATGTGTGCACACTAATGAACAAGTCTCCTCTTCATGCAGGGTTGGATTTGTAAGTATTCTCGACTTAGAAATTATTTGAAATTCTTTGAATCCTTGTGCAGTCCAGTTAAAATTGTCACAATTTAGCTTTTTATATATTTAATTGGTTTAGGATCCGGAAATCTTACTATTAGAGTCCATTCTAGTATGAAGAACAATCAGATCGATTTATTGTATAACATTAGTTGCTAATTCTAAAAAAATAGTCTGATGCTAAGTTTTGTAAGAATCACATTTTATGCTGAATGGAGTATTTTCATCTTCTTGTTGGTTTAATCAAGTTATTCAAGTTGTAAATCTGGATTAAGTTCATGCATGATACATATTATCTTGTCACTATTAGATCTCTTTTACTTAATTTGACTTAACTACTAGTTCGTCATTTCTGTAGGCAATACTTTTGAATTTGCCTATATTTTAAAGCATTAATTTTATGGTGCAATTACATACAGACCACCTGAAACTCACTATTTACAAATCAACCGCCCTCTTTCATCCATTTTTCAAATTCTCACTCAAATGTCAAAACTCATTGGAAAACCCCAACCCTTTTTTTTAATATCAAATTCTCAATAGTTATGTTGTAGCAAGTGTAAATAAATCGGTTTTGTAGTTCAAAAAAATCATCTGGGCGCTTAATTTATAAATATCAATATTTCGGGTGGTCTATTTGAAATTTCTTTATTTTTTGTTTTTGTTGAGAAAGTAAATTTTTATGTGAATGCCCTTTTTAATGAGTTTGTGAGCTGCACTTACCGACTCTAATTAAACAAAGCTAGTCATGCTTGGTTCATTCATTTGTCGGCTAGCTTTAATGTTTATTAAGTCAAATTATTGAGTAGTTGATATTAAAACCTACATTGGAGCATGAATCTCGGTGCATTTTGGATGAGATAACCCTTGGGGTCAAATTCATGTTCATTTAAGCTCCAATTTCAACAAATTTATAGTCTACTTGTACTTCAAGACGATATAAGCCACAACAGTTATTCGGTCTGTGGTCAAATGTGATCATATTAAGCACTTGAAGTGTAATTAGAGCAATCAAATCATTAATTGAAAGGTATTTATGGTCAAATTGAGCATTTTGAAGAGGAAAGTTTAGTGAGTCTAAGATCTCTCAGTTTTATGTTCATCATCATAATTAAGACTTCGTTTAAGAAGACGGCGAAGCTTCCTTCCCTTGTAGTGAACATCAACACGTGAAATGCTTTCATTTGGTGAAGCAGTGTCTCTCAAACGTCTCCCAAAGTTGTTTCACAAGAATAACAATTTTTCGTCTTTTTTATGGCAATTGGCATTCAAACAAATCCTAAATGATGAAATAATAAAACTATATATCTCCATTTTTCACATAAAAGAGGGATCAAAGTGCTGGTAGAAAAATCTGAACCACAAAGATAATTAGAATTCAATAATAATATGCAATCATTGGGCACCACCAGCGTTGTTGTGTTCCAAAAGTGATTGTAATTGTAGTATTCCAGAAGTGTCACGTGTTGCACAAGGTGCTGAATAAATTAATAAGCAATCAACAAATGGCATTCAATAGGTGTGAGATGTGTTGCATGTTGGAATTGTGGAGATCCATCAGATTCTGTCTGTATTATGTGATTGTATATAATAATGATTAGTTAATGGTATATTCATCTTGTCCAGTAGGAACTTTACATTATAGAGGTACTCTGCATAGTTTTGAGTGGATTGGTTATTATTTTAAACAATCATGTTTAGAACTTTAGATAAGTATTTACTTTTGACCAAATAAGGTATTGATTGGCTGAGAAAAACAATTAGGGGGAGATTTTGCTCTGCATAGACTGATGCAATGTGTAGTGCTTACTAAGAATGCTTATAAAGTTTTTTTATGGATGGAAGTAGCTTGCGTTGTGTTGATCCGATTTTGCTTGTGAGCTCGCCTTAGGCTAGAACAGCCAATCTGAAATCGACCCAAATAACTAGTATTCCTTCTGTGAAATGGTTTATGCAGGTCAGACTTTCTGACCTGTTCAAATTGGGTCAGATCTGAACTCAACCCGTAAACTTGATTTGACACTCTTAGGGGTGTAAACGAGTTAAGTAGAGCTCGAGTCACCCTCAACTTGAACTTGAGCTTGATTAATTTAACCGAGTTCGAGCTCGAGCTTAAGTCAACAAGTTTGAGTCAGCTCGCGAGTCAGCTTGATTATTTTAAAAGAGAGAAATTGAAATTAATTTAAGCTAGATTTCTAAGATGATACCGATTAAAATGAACAATTAGGAGATAAATAATAAGAAATCTCCTAATATATAGTACTAACTATTTTTTTTAAAATATTTTTAATATCTTAAAGATAAAATCTTGATATTTTTATAGATTTTCACTATGTTTTATATCAATATTTTTGTAAACGGGTCGGCTCACTAGCTGGCTTGAGCTTGGCTTGTTAGCTTGTCGAGCTCAGTTCACGAGCCACTTATCAAGTCGAGCTCAAGCTGGCTCATGAGTTAGCTTGACTCACTTACACCCCTAAACACTCCTACCTTTAAAGTAACACTTTATTTTGACGGTGTTTGCTCTTCTATACATCTCACTGGTAGCCCGTTCTCAAAACCCTTTACCTAGGTTGCTCATAGTCTCAACTCTTGGAACTCTGCCTTAAGGCCAACAAGATGATTTATCCGAGGGTTGCCAGAAAGAGAACACTCTCTAGAGGGTATGTTCTCATCTCCTATCATTGAATTGAGGGGTGAAATTACCCTAGCACCCACTCTTTCTTTGTCCTTAGGTTCCTTTGGCTAGGTTCACAACGGGTTGGATGGTAATTTCACATCACAATCTTTTCAAGATGGCTTACAGCTCTTGTCGCATTGACACGGGCGATGTGTCTTATTTCTAATGACATGTCTCATGGGTGCACATATTGAAGGGCTTCTTCGGTCACGAACTATTCAATGAATGGCATAGCGCGGACTACTCTACTACAATTTGGCTGATGAAGAATTCCTTCGTTTTCTAATATAATTTCTTTAATAACCTACAAGTCCTTTTATTTTTCGTGCATCAATGCCTCCCAATCATAACTTCAATTCTCATTGAAGCAGTGGCTCTTAATCTCAAATTTTTATATTTGTGTGAACTTTTAAACTAAAAAGTTTTTCTTTACTATTAAACTTACCAAAATTACATTTAAAATAATATGTAAGCCCAAATAATAATAGTTGTGATGTGCTATCAAATTATATATATATATATATATATANGGAGCAATTACATGTGAAGACAGCTTTTCTTCATGGAGACCTTGAAGAAGACATCTATATGCACCAGTCTGAAGGGTTTGTGGTACAAGGAAAAGAAGATCCAGTTTGTAGACTGAAGAAGAGCTTGTATGGTCTGAAACAAGCTCCTAGACAATGGTACAAGAAGTTTGACAATTTCATGCAAAATGTCGGATACAACAGATGTCAGACAGATCATTGTTTCTATTTCAGTTACTTTGACCATTCCTATATCATCTTGTTGTTGTATGTGGATGATATACTTATTGCAGTGACCAACATTTATGAGATCAATAATCTGAAGAAGCAGATGTCAGTGCACTTTGCAATGAAGGATTTGGGAGCGGAAAAACAAATCCTTGGCATGAGGATTGTTAGAGATCGAGTCAAAGACACCTTGAGACTTTCATAGACTGAATATGTGAAAAAAGTGTTTAGCAGGTTCAATATGAACAAGGCCAAGCCAGTTGGCACACCTTTAGGCAGTCACTTCAGACTCAGCAAAAATCAATCACCCAAGTCAAAGGAGGAACAAGACTGCATAAGTAAGGTTTCTTACGTTTCAGTTATTGGTTCACTTGTGTGTGCTATGGTTTGTACCAAACCAGATATTGCTCATGCAGTGGGAGTTGTGAGCAAATACATGAGTAATCCAGGGAAGGAACTTTGGGAAGCTGTGAAGTGGATTTTGAGATACCTAAAAGGCTCTTTAGAAACTTGTTTGTGTTTCTCAGGTAAAAGCCTAGAGGTACAGGGTTATGTTGATGCAGATTTAGCTGGAGACATTGACAGTAGGAAGAGTACTACATGTTATGTTTATACTCTTGGCGGTACTATAGTTTCATGGGGCTCTAATCTACAGAAGACAGTTTCTTTGTCCACTACAGAGGCTGAGTATGTTGCAGTGTCAGAGGTTGCTAAGGAGATGATATGGCTGCAGAGTTTCTTCGCGAAATTGGGTAAGGACCAGAAAGACATTCTCTACAGTGATAACCAGAGCGCCATGTTCCTAGCTAGAAATCCAGCATTTTAATCTAGGACCAAGCATATTTCGATCAGGTATCACTTTATTCGATCATTGTTAGATGACAGACAGTTACTACTTGAGAAAATTTATGGAAGCAAGAATCTTGTTGATATGTTGACCAAGGGCGTTACACTTGAGAAACTGAAGTTGTGCTTGACTTCAGTTTGTCTTCTAGCTTGAAGATAGTGGTTTTGAGTTTCAGAGGTGGAGGATATCACGTTTGAGGAAAAGGGCAGTGCAGCCAGTGGATGATACAGTTAGCGTCTCAGTCTCCAAGTGGGAGAATTGTTGAGGAAGGTGGAGACCCGGTCCACTTCCTATTACGACAGATTCATATTTATAGAAATCATTTGATAAATTGATTCTAATTTATCTGCTCTTAATTCATTTCCCAAGCTTCTCGTGCCGCCAGATATTCTTCCCAGTTTGGAACCCCGCGTCTTTCTTTTCTAAGCTCTTCCCGCCTCTGTTATTTCGCAAATTAATCCTTGCTTCTGTGGGCTGGAAAANGGACAGAAACTATAAGATTTTTACATGGAAAACCAAAAAGCGAAAAGACAAATGGGTATGGCCCAGTTGAAGAGATTCATTATAAATTGGTGATTAAAGATATAGTCGCTTTTTTCACTGATGGGAAAGGGTCACACAAGTCTCCCAATCTACAACATTGATACGTGGATGTTCTTGTTGCCCCACAGTAGGGAGGATCGTAGTGGGGAGTAATAAGGCTTCAATGCACTGTCTTTAGTGACTGAGTGATGGTTATGGTGATATGTTTGTACGTTGCTTTGTTACAAGGAGTAGTTGGCGACCCATGATGGTTGATAGTGGCGAGTCGTCGGAGGTGGTGGCGATCATAGATGCCAAAGCCAACGACAATCAGAGTTGGTCGAAGGTGACTGTAGTAGGAGCTGAGTGAAGGCAAAAGTAGCCAAAGTTGGTCGGATGGCGGCGGGGACGATTGAAATTGGTCGGAGGACGTCATATCGTCGTTGCAACAGTGGTGCGGGATTTCAACTTCTTCTATGAGCTTTAGTCTTCTTCAGGTTTGAAGCTCTCACCTCTCTCAATAGAAGAGTGAGGCTATATTTATAGATTTTTAGTTGTAATTAAATGAAAAGAATCTGAACTGCTTTGATCAGACAATCCGAAGAGATTTCCTTGATCGAACGACATTTGATAAATATTTGAGTGTCTCAACGATGTTAGAATAAAGTAATCTCGAGCTTGTTAGATTTGTCTTGTCGAGACACTTAATCTGATTCTGAGACATCGATTTGACCTCTCAAATATGCCCGTAAATCTTTCAAAAACTGTTTAATGGCTTGATCGAGGCTTGTTTTGGCCTCGATTGAACCAATTTTAGTACCATTATGTTCATCTCATCAAGTTAGTCAGTTTAACTATAAGTTTTTTAAAATCATACTTATATATATTTTTAATAAAAATTTGAACTTTATTACTCAAAAGATTATCTTGAGATCCGTGCACGTCATGTTTTAAGATTTATAGTGGAAGCTGAAAATTTATTGATAGTGTATCAATTGACTCCCTATTTTCGAGCGATATAAACTTCAGTGTACGAAAACATTAAAATCCGGAACACTTTTATCTTTTCATGACATTTTCATATGTGTGAAATATATACATATAAATTAAAATAGTTTTGATCTCTTCTGCCACAATTTTTATTTTAGTTATTTTTTATTTGCACAGTTTTTTATATAAGATTTACATATATAGCATTCAATTCCTATGTATTTGCATATCTGAACACCTAAATTTTAACTTTTACATATGTACCGTCTTACCCATGCATGAAAAAGTGTATATCACATTTTTAAAGTTATAAAAATGGTGATATTTTTTGATGTAATACGTAAGGTATAAGTGTAAAAAAGTAAATTGTAGATGTTAGATGATTGCTTTTCATTATTGAATTCAAACTTTCTTTGTGAGCTTAGATTTTTCTCTAAGTTCTGTGATGTTGTGAAAAAAATGACGGCAATAAAGCGAAAAATCGGATCGAGAAAATTATACAAGAAAAGGCGACACTAGATTTACGTGGTTCGGCAAATTGCCTACGTCCACGGAGCTGCAGAAGAATTTATTACTTGAGGAATTACACTCGTCGATCACATCGACAATTACAAGAAAACTCTCTCACTCTCTCTCTCCTCTCCTTCTCTCTCTATCTCCCCACCCGAGAGATATACAACCAAAGAAGTAGATTTGGAGGAGTAGCAAGCATGGTGCATCCTTTTCTCCACCGTAAACCTAAAGGAGAAGCCACAAGCACAAAAGAAACGTGAAGAAGCTACAATTGGAGAACCTATTGCTTAATTTATTTAAGGCCAATTATTTTCTGCTTTGAAAGAATGGCAGGACCCACCATAGGAAAGAAACAAGATTCATTTTTCTTTGTTTCCTGCTTGTTGCTTCCCCAAATACCATAAAAGGGAAGCATAAATTAATTCTCATTTTCCAACCCACAGAAGCAAGGATTAATTTGCGAAATAACAGAGGCGGGAAGAGCTTAGAAGAGAAAGATGCGGGGTTCCAAACTGGGAAGAATATCTGGCGACACGAGAAGCTTAGGAAATGAATTAAGAACAAATAAATTAGAAACAATTTATCAAATGATTTCTATAAATATGAATCTGTCGTAATAGGAAGTGGACCGAGTCTCCACCTTCCTCAACAATTCTCCCATTTGGAGACTGGGACACTAACTGTACCATCCACTGGCTGCACTGACCTTTTCCTCAAACGTGATATCCTCCACCTCTGAAACTCAAAACCACTATCTTCAAGCTAGAAGACAAACTGAAGTCAAGCACAACTTCAGTTTCTCAAGTGTAACGCCCTTGGTCAACATATCAACAAGATTCTTGCTTCCATAAATTTTCTCAAGTAGTAACTGTCCGTCATCTAACAATGATCGAATAAAGTGATACCTGATCGAAATGTGCTTGGTAATAGATTAAAATGTTGGATTTCTAGCTAGGGACATGGCACTCTGGCTATCACTGTAGAGAGTGCCTTTCTGAACCTCCTTACCCAATTTCGCGAAGAAACTCTACAGCCATATCATCTCCTTAGCAGCTTCTGACACTGCAACATACTCAGCCTCTATAGTGGACAAAGAAACTGTCTTTTGTAGATTAGAACCCCATGACACTGTAGTACCGCCAAGAGTATAAACACAACCTGTAGTACTCTTCCTACTGTCAATGTCTCTAGCTAAATCTGCATCAACATAACCCTGTACCTCTAGGCTTTTGCCTGAGAAACACAAACAAGTTTATGAAGAGCCTTTTAGGTATCTCAAAATCCACTTCACAGCTTCCCAATGTTCCTTCCCTGGATTACTCATGTATCTGCTCACAACTCCCACTGCATGGGCAATATCTGGTTTGGTACAAACCATAGCACACACAAGTGAACCAATATCTGAAACGTAAGGAACCTTACTTATGTAGTATTGTTCCTCCTTTGACTTTGGTGATTGATTTTTGCTGAGTCTGAAGTGACTGCCTAAAGGTGTGCCAACTGGCTTGGCCTTGTTCATATTGAACCTGCTAAACACTTTTTTCACATATTCAGTCTATGAAAGTCTCAAGGTGTCTTTGACTCGATCTCTAACAATCCTCATGCCAAGGATTTGTTTTTCCGCTCCCAAATCCTTCATTGCAAAGTGCACTGACATCTGCTTCTTCAGATTATTGATCTCATAAATGTTGGCCACTGCAATAAGCATATCATCCACATACAACAACAAGATGATATAGGAATGGTCAAAGTAACTGAAATAGAAACAATGATCTGCCTGACATCTGTTGTATCCGACATTTTGCATGAAATTATCAAACTTCTTGTATCATTGTCTAAGAGCTTGTTTCAGACCATACAAGCTCTTCTTCAGTCTACAAACTGGATCTTCTTTTCCTTGTACCACAAGCCCTTCAGGCTGGTGCATATAGATGTCTTCTTCAAGGTCTCCATGAAGAAAAGCTGTTTTCACATGTAATTGCTCCAAGAATAGATCTTCGGTAACAACCATAGCCAGGACCATCCTGATGGCTGTGAGTTTTACCACAGGAGAAAAGATCTCAGAGTAATCAATACATTGCTTCTGTTGAAAGCCTTTTGCAATNTCACCATGCTTGCTACTCCTCCAAATCTACTTCTTCGGTTGTATATCTCTCGGGTGGGGAGATAGAGATAGAAGGAGAGGAGAGAGAGAGTGAGAGAGTTTTCTTGTAATTGTCAACGTGATCAACGAGTGTAATTCCTCAAGTAATAAATTTATCTGCAGCTCCGTGGATGTAGGCAATTTGCCGAACCACGTAAATCGAGTGTTGCCTTTTCTTGTATAATTTTCTCGATCCGATTTTTCGTTTTATTGCCGTCATTTTTTTCACAACGTCACAAAACTTATAGAAAAAATCTAAACTCACAAAGAAAGTTTGAATTCAATAATCAAATGCAATCATCTAATATCTACAATTTACTTTTTTACTCTTATACCTTACGTATTACATAAAAAAAAATATCACCATTTTTATAACTTTAAAAATGTGATATACACTTTTTCATGCATGGGTAAGACGGTACATATGTAAAAGTTAAAATTTAGGTGTTCAGATATGCAAATACATAGGAATTGAGTGCTATATATGTAAATCTTCCAAAAAAAATTTTGGGCGGAACTTGCTTGTGTTGAAGGGTTTCTTTTGGTGAGAAGGTTTTAAATGAATAACGCATGTTACTCGGCTACAATTTGATTCCCACGTGTTTTGAAATGAAGTTCCCCTTCCTTCTCTAATACACAGTTTATGTATTTACAAGTGCAAGGCCTAGAGTTTGATATTTGTATTTTTAATTTTTTTATGCTAAAAATCTATACAGATTAAATTGTATTTGTTTTTAAATTTTTAATATTTTAAATATTTGTGTTTTATATTTAAATTCACTAGTGTACATCATGAATGCACTGGCACATATCCCGAGAAAATCCCACGATTTATAAGAAAGGAAGTTCGATAAAAGAGGTCACACCAACAGAAGATCAAAAGACACACTTATTCAATTGAATGCAATTATCTGAGTCAAAGACAAAGGCTAATCGAGCTAAGAGAATGAACAGAGTATTAGTCTGAGCCTAAACTGATTGAACTAGAGCAAGACAGATAAGCACTCGAGTTAGTGTCGAGTGAAAATATTGGCTTACCTCACGACATAATTGTGCATAGAAATGGTGTTTGGGCCAACTTGGGGAATTCATACAATATCCTTGTACAAGTTGTAGAACTGCAACAAAGAATTGAAGAGATTATATCTATACACCCACACACACATTTTTACATATATTATATAAAAAACTGTGCAAATAAAAAATAACTAAAATAAAAAGTGTGGCAGAAGAGATCAAAACTATTTTAATTTATATGTATATATTTCACACATATGAGAATGCCATGAAAAGATAAAAGTGTTACGGATTTTAATGTTTCCGTGCGCTGAAATTTATATCGCTCGAAAATAGAGAGTTAATTGATACACTATCAATAAATTTTCAGCGTCCACTATAAATCTCAAAACATGACATGCACGGATCTCAAGATAATCTTTTGAGTAACAACGTTCAAATTTTTATTAAAAATATATATGTCTGATTTTAAAAAACTTATAGTTAAACCGACCAGCTTGATGAGATGAACATAATGGTACTAAAATTGGTTCAATCGAGGCCAAAACAAGCCTCGATCAAGCCATTAAACAGTTTTTGAAAGATTTGCGGGCATATTTGGAAGGTCAAATCGATGTCTTAGATTCAAATAAAGTGTCTCGACAAAACAAATCTAACAAGCTCGAGATCACTTTATTCTGACATCGTTGAGACACTCAAATGTTTATCAAATGTCGTTCGATCAAGAGAATCTCTTCGGATTGTCCGATCAAAGCGGTTCGGATTCTTTTCATTTAATTACAACTAAAAATCTATAAATAGAGTCTCACTCTTCTATTGAGGGAGGCGAGAGCTTCAAACCTGAAGAAGACTAAAGCTCAGAGAAGAAGCTGAAATCCCGCACCACTGCTGCAACAACGACATGACGTCCTCCGACCAATTTCAATCGTCTCCGCCGCCATCCGACCAACTTTGGCTACTGCCGCCTTCACTCAGCTCCTACTACAGTCACCTTCGACCAACTCTGATTGTCGTTGGCTTTGGCATCTATGATCGCCACCACCTCTGACGACTCGCCACTATCAACCATCATGGGTCGCCAACTACTCCTTGTGACAAAGCACTGTACAAACATATCACCATAACCATCACGCGGTCGCTAAAGAGAGTGCATTGAAGCCTTATTACTCCCCACTACGATCCTCCCTACTGTGGGGCAACAAGAACATCCACGTATCAATGTTGTAGATTCAGAGACTTGTGTGACCCTTTCCCATCAGTGAAAAAAGCGACTATATATTTAATCACCAATTTATAATGAATTTCTTCAACTGGGTCAGACCCATTTGTCTTTTCCCTTTTTGGTTTTCCATGTAAAAATCTTATAGTTTATGTCCATCGTTTATATTATCCGAGTGTATGTTGGATTCTCGTGTAACGTTAAGATGTTAATTAATCACTCCACCACTGTGAATTCTCTTGCACAAATCAAACTTAATATTTAGTAATTGTTAATTAAGTATATAAATTAAGAAATACTTCGAATTTTATTAAGTAAATATATATTAAATCATTAATTAAATATTAAATAATTACATATAAATCAGTCTAATTGTATTTAGACATGTTTAGTAGTGTAGTTTTTACAGGATTTGGGTTGGATTTAAAGTAAATCTAGCCAAACAAGAAAAAATGAGAAGTTAAATTCCGGGCCTCATTAAAATTTGTTTTATCATTTTAATTTAGTTTTTTTTATGTAAATCAGGATTCTTTAAATCCAATTATCTTAGATAAAATGTCAAATACGTCTAGCAATTTTAACAGTATTATGCCTTAAATAACTTTATCGAATTTAGAGTCTGTTTGAGACAGCTGCAACTTATTAAATAATCTGCTGATAAACTGATTAAAAATAATCTACTTATAAGCTAGGTGCGGTGACTATTATAAATTTTTATTTTTTTTTTGAAAAGTCAAACCGCTACTAGAAAGCTGCAAGTGTGCTTAGATAGATGTGGTGTGAAAACACTATTTTCAGAGTTTTGAAAACGCATAAGCTACCAAAACGTAGTTTACCCAAACAATCAGATGCGTTTTCAAAACGCCACTGCATCAAATAAGCTACCCCAAATGGGACATACTTAGTTTTATTAAATGCAAATCCTTAGTGCGGCCAAACACCTAATAATATATGAATTAATTATTTTTTATTAATAGATCAAATTAATAAATTAACATAAATAAAAATAAACTGAAACTAGAAAGCCTATCCTACATCCTCCACCTCTCTTCGTTTTGCCTAAACTTTCCATCTCTAATAAAAAAACCCTATCTTATTGCCTATCCCCTCCAAATTTCGCCCAAAATCATCATGAATGAACCCTAGCGATATATTAGTGATTAGAGCTAGCTTGGAAAGCAACGATAGAATCGTGGTCAATAGAGAGACCACCGAAACTCTCTTCATTTTCATCATTTTATTCCGCTCCCCCTTCCCTTCTTTCCTAAACCCTCTACTTCCTAAGTTCTCGAAACCTCAAAGTCACGAGTAGATTGATGCTACCGAAGGTAACCCTCACTTTGGAGAAATATTTGCGTACATAAGATGTACGCAGCGCTGCGTACATCAGAAGTTATTCAGGGGGTACAATGGGGTTATATTTGGGTTATACCCCCTTGTAACCTCCGGTATAACCCCGATATAACTCCTCTGTACCTCTAGAATAACCTCTGATGTACGCAGCGCTGCGTACATCTTATGTACGCAAATATTTCACCTCACTTTGTGCTCCCAACCACTCCCCTCTGGTTGCCAAATCCATAAATCAACCATATCCCAGGTTTAGGGNTTGTGCTCCCAACCACTCCCCTCTGGTTGCCAAATCCATAAATCAACCATATCCCAGGTTTAGGGTTGTATGACAATGGATGAGATTCGAGTTAGTAAGATTTAGTAAATCCAAACTTAGTAAATCATAAAGGGGTTATATCCAAAATTTTTGTTCCGCATTTGATTTAGTAAATCCTGTTAAGACCTATAAAACTTTTTCATTTATGTCAGGATTTAAAAATCTAATATGCCGTTGGACTTTAATAACAAATTATAATAGGATTTAATCGTCTAAATTTGACCTTTTAATATATTTCAAAAGACACAAAATCAGCTAGCTTCTTAAATTTAATTAATATTTTTTTTCGAATTATGATAATTAATAATTATATGTTTACTAAACTAATTAATTATTAATACATATTTTATTAAATTATTTATTAAATAGAAGTTTAACATTTTTTAAGAAAATTAATAAATTAATAATTACTTATAAAATTATCGAATGAATAAAAAATTAATTATTTACATTTTATTAATTAGTGATAAATATCAATTCATTTAATTATAATTAATCCGATAATATATTGATTAATTATTTATAAGTTAAATAAAAAAAAAACATAAACAATATTAAATTAGTAAAACCCTCGCCTTCGCTCGCTTTTCGTCCAAAACCCTCGCTTTCGTGACGAACCCTCGCGATACAGTCGCCAATTCGCCATTGGAGCTGAGCTGAGAACGACGGGATCGAGGCTTACAGAGAACCGAAGCTCGCATTTCTCTCCTCCTTCCGCTCCTCTCCTACCCGAACCATTGAGGAAGGTAACTTTACGCCTTCTCTTTCGCGCGAAGAGTACGTCCCGGATTTACTAAATCCAACGATTCACGGGATTTAGTAAATCCTGGATTTATTAATCCGAGGCTTTATTTTGTCCAATCCGTGACCGGCTGGCAAGATTTAGGTTAAATCCAGCTTAAATCCGTTACTAGACAGGCTAAATCCGGGGTCTTAGGCGGAAACGGAGGCACAACGGTATTTAAGAAAGCTTTAGATTTATGAATGCATATTTTTTTCGTTTTGCCAGGATTTACGATAAATCCCGCCTAAATACTACTTAAAACCCGCTGCCACACAGCTGAGAAGTTAGACTCTTGGAGGGTGAGATGGTTCGTGCTTACGGAATTAAGGTTCCGAAGTCCCTGAAGCGGAAGAGATCGGATGAAGAGTTGGGATCTGAAGGTGCAGATTACAGAGATCATGCCAGGGAGGATGAGAGGAAAAATGTGGACTTGATCGAAGATATGCCGTCGATCCCTATCATGCCACCGGTGGATGAGTCAAAGAAACATGGTGTGATATTCATTCTTGATAAGGCTCCCCTTGAGATCGGAAAAGTTGGGAACGTAAGTGGAAGTTGATCTTTTGAGTTGGTTTTTCAATTTCGTTCAGATCATGTCCCTCTGAGAATTTTTCGCTCTGATATATGCGTATGCATGCATTATGTGCTATGGCTTCATTGTACATTATTATTCATCATTAGCAAGTATTGGTAGGAGCAAGAACAAAGGCTAATAGCAGCCCTATTAAGAAGGGCAAAGAGCTTTTGGTTTTTTTTTTGCTAAAAAGAGTATTTTAGGCGCGCTCATATAATAATGCTATGACTTCTTTTATTTTTAATGTCTTTATTGGTGGCAGTGATGATGATGCACTACATCCTCAGTACAAATTAGACAAACCCAAATTGATCTAGATTGAGTTTAGTTTTTTCTTTTTGATTGATAACGTTTGGTATTGAATCTTTGAAAAGATTAAGCCTTGTTTAGTTTAGTTCAATTAGATTGATCCGATCAACTTAACTCGACTTAACAGGGTTGTTTTCCTCTTGCAGATGCTATTAATATACTTTTTTTTACTTGACTCCATTTCCTATTAAGACTACTACTTGAGGAGTGGCTTGTAGCACCAAACCTCTAGGAGGATTGGTGGCTAATGACAATTTGCTTAAATCTCATATGAATTTAAATAGCTGACATGTGACAATTATGNGTGTCTACTATGGAAGCTATACATTTATTGAGAGGTTTGATGGAGAAGTTCAAAGATAATAAGGAGCATCTCCGTTTGATTTTTATTGATTTAGAAAAAGCTTATGATAAGGCTCCAAGAGATATCCTTTGGAGAGTTCTAGAGAAGAAATGTGTTGATATGACTTATATTCAAGTCNTTCTAATTGTATTTAGACATGTTTAGTAGTGTAATTTTAACAGGATTTGGGTTAGATTTAAAGTAAATCAAGCCAAACAAGAAAAAATGAGAAGTTAAATTCCGGGCCTCATTAAAATTTGTTTTATCATTTTAATTTAGGTTTTTATGTAAATCCGGATTCTTTAAATCCAATTATCTTAGATAAAATGTAAAATAAGTCTAGCAATTTTAAAAGTATTTAACCTCGACTGAACCAAACAGTATTATGCCTTTAATAACTTTATCGGATTTAGGGTCTGTTTGGGGCAGCTGCAGCTTATTAAATAATCTGCTGATAAGCTGATTAAAAATAATCTACTTATAAGCTAGGTGTGGTGGCTATTACAATTTTTTATTTTTTTTTTGAAAAGTCAAACCACTACTAGAAAGTTGCAACTGTGCCTAGATAGGTGCGGTGTGAAAACACTGTTTTCAGAGTTTTGAAAACGCATAAGCTACCAAAACGCAGTTTACCCAAACAAACCAGATGCGTCTTCAAAATGCCACTGCATCAAATAAGCTACCCCAAATGGGATATACTTAGTTTTATTAAATGCAAATCCTTAGTGCGGCCAAACACCTAATAATATATGAATTAATTATTTTTTATTAATAGATCAAATTAATAAATTAACATAAATAAAAATAAACTGAAACCAGAAAGCCTATCCTACATCCTCCACCTCTCTTCGTTTTGCCTAAGCTTGCCATCTTTAATAAAAAAAAACCCTATCTTATTGCCTATCCCCTCTCAATTTCGCCCAACATCATCATTAATGAACCCTAGTGATTTATTAGTGATTAGAGCTAGCTTGGAAAGCAATGACAGGATCACAGTCAGTAGAGAGACCACTAAAACTCTCTTCATTTTCATCATTTTGCTCCGCTCCCCCTTCCCTTCTTTCCTAAACCCTCTACTTCCTAAGTTCTCGAAACCTCAAAGTCACGAGTAGATTGATGCTACCGAAGATAACCCTCACTTTGTGCTCCCAACCACTCCCCTCTGGTTGCCAAATCCATAAATCAACCATATCCCAGGTTTAGGGTTGTATGACAATGGATGAGATTCGAGTTAGTAAGATTTAGTAAATCCAAACTTAGTAAATCATAAAGGGGTTATATCCAAAATTTTTGTTCCGCATTTGATTTAGTAAATCCTGTTAAGACCTATAAAACTTTTTCATTTATGTCAGGATTTAAAAATCTAATATGCCGTTGGACTTTAATAACAAATTATAATAGGATTTAATCGTCTAAATTTGACCTTTTAATATATTTCAAAAGACACAAAATCAGCTAGCTTCTTAAATTTAATTAATATTTTTTTTCGAATTATGATAATTAATAATTATATGTTTACTAAACTAATTAATTATTAATACATATTTTATTAAATTATTTATTAAATAGAAGTTTAACATTTTTTAAGAAAATTAATAAATTAATAATTACTTATAAAATTATCGAATGAATAAAAAATTAATTATTTACATTTTATTAATTAGTGATAAATATCAATTCATTTAATTATAATTAATCCGATAATATATTGATTAATTATTTATAAGTTAAATAAAAAAAAAACATAAACAATATTAAATTAGTAAAACCCTCGCCTTCGCTCGCTTTTCGTCCAAAACCCTCGCTTTCGTGACGAACCCTCGCGATACAGTCGCCAATTCGCCATTGGAGCTGAGCTGAGAACGACGGGATCGAGGCTTACAGAGAACCGAAGCTCGCATTTCTCTCCTCCTTCCGCTCCTCTCCTACCCGAACCATTGAGGAAGGTAACTTTACGCCTTCTCTTTCGCGCGAAGAGTACGTCCCGGATTTACTAAATCCAACGATTCACGGGATTTAGTAAATCCTGGATTTATTAATCCGAGGCTTTATTTTGTCCAATCCGTGACCGGCTGGCAAGATTTAGGTTAAATCCAGCTTAAATCCGTTACTAGACAGGCTAAATCCGGGGTCTTAGGCGGAAACGGAGGCACAACGGTATTTAAGAAAGCTTTAGATTTATGAATGCATATTTTTTTCGTTTTGCCAGGATTTACGATAAATCCCGCCTAAATACTACTTAAAACCCGCTGCCACACAGCTGAGAAGTTAGACTCTTGGAGGGTGAGATGGTTCGTGCTTACGGAATTAAGGTTCCGAAGTCCCTGAAGCGGAAGAGATCGGATGAAGAGTTGGGATCTGAAGGTGCAGATTACAGGGATCATGCCAGGGAGGATGAGAGGAAAAATGTGGACTTGATCGAAGATATGCCGTCGATCCCTATCATGCCACCGGTGGATGAGTCAAAGAAACATGGTGTGATATTCATTCTTGATAAGGCTCCCCTTGAGATCGGAAAAGTTGGGAACGTAAGTGGAAGTTGATCTTTTGAGTTGGTTTTTCAATTTCGTTCAGATCATGTTCCTCTTTCGTTCTGATACATGCGTATGCATGTGTTATGTGCTATGGCTTCATTGTACATTATTATTCATCATTAGCAAGTATTGGTAGGAGCAAGAACAAAGGCTAATAGCAGCCCTATTAAGAAGGGCAAAGAGCTTTTGTTTTTTGTTTTTGCTAAAAAGAGTATTTTAGGCGCGCCCATATTATAATGTTATGACTTCTTTTATTTTTAATGTCATTATTGGTGTCAATGATGATGATGCACTACATTCTCAGTACGAATTAGACAAACCCAAATCAATCTAGATTGAGTTTTAGTTTTTTCTTTTGGATTGATAACGTTTGGTATTGAATCTTTGAAAAGATCAAACCTTGTTTAGTTTAGTTCAATTGGATTGATCCGATCAACTTAACTTGACTTAACAGGGTTGTTTTCCTCTTGCAGATGCTCTTAATATACTTTTTTTTACTTGACTCTATTTCCTATTAAGACTACTAGTTGAGGAGTGGCTTGTAGCACCAAGCCTCTAGGAGGATTGGTGGCTAATGACAATTTGCTTAAATCTCATATGAATTTAAATAGCTGACATGTGACAATTATGAGTAACACATGTGCTTTTATTCCTTTTTGTATTTGCTATTTGATTAAATTTCAATACATTAAATTAGATACAACTGTTCTTTCACTAATTTTATTGCTTTACAAACTAGTAGAAATTTTTTACTTAATAACTCAAAATAAAAAATTGTCATGCCTAAATTCAGCATTTGAATTTATGAATTATTTTAATTAATCGTGTTTATGAAGTAAACCATGTTGTGCAGATTAAATTATTCTATTTTAAAGAGAAATAGAATATGTTTATTATAATAATATTCTATTTTAAAATATTTTTATCTTATAATTTTTGGTTGTTTATCTAATTGAGTCTTCTAGTGAGTTTTATCATACAAATTTAAAAAAAAACATGAGACTAGACAACTTTAAGATAAACATTGTTTTAATTCATTTCATTTAAATTAATTATGATTATCTACTCATTTTCACTTTAAATATACTAGTAAGATTACATGAGTCAAAATATAGTATCCTCCATAGCTTTCTGTCATTCTCTCTCCCTCTCTCTCTTGACACACATATATCTAACTACTCTCTCCTTTTACACTCTCATATCACAATAGTCCCACACTATTTACATGGGGATACTATATATCATCAAGAGAAAAATGAAAGAGGAAAAATCGGTTACATGATAATATTAAATGAATATGGTTGCATGAAAAAAATTGTGTTATGTCGTTTGTTGCTTGTACTAGAATTATTTGACTTTTGCTAGCTTGATCATAATCACCATGTCTCTTTGTCTTAGCCAAATTCTCTACCTTCCAAATGAGCTTACCTTAGAAAATTTGAACTGTAAAATTTACCCAATTATTTTTCTTTCCGTGATTGCAAGCTCCTTGGCAGAATCCTTATTTTCATTCATGAATGAGCGTCATCTACAACTTTCCAAAATTAATATTTGAATAGGTTTGTGTGTGCATAAAACTTCTTCTGTAATTCGTTGGTCCCATATGTTTGGAGATGATTTACCATGCTGTAATATTTATTTCAATGTTTGGTTATGACGGGCCCTTGTTAGATTGAAAAAAAAACATTTTCAAAGATCATTGGCCGTCCCATTGAATTGGAGTAGATGGAATTATTTTAATTTTTCTTTCTAAATTAGATTGGTTGCACCATGTAAAGTGGGGAATTTAAATTTATCATCAATTTGAATTGATTCTAATTTTAATGTAATGATTTGCAACTTGAATTATTNCTTACCATGCTTTAATATTTATTTCAATGTTGGGTTATGACGGGCCCTTGTTAGATTGAAAAAAAAAACATTTTCAAAGATCATTGGCCGTCCCATGGAATTGGAGTAGATGGAATTACTTTAATTTTTCTTTCTAAATTAGATTGGTTGCACCATGTAAACTGGGGAATTTAAATTTATCATCAATTTGAATTGATTCTAATTTTAATGTAATGATTTGCAACTTGAATTATTATATTAAATTATTATTATTATTTTAAAATACATGCGTGACCCAAGCTTCAATTAGTTAAATGCATGAATATTTTACAACAATATTGACAATTTATTACAATAATTGCAAACATATTTCAAAAATACATGAATAGTTTGTGACCATGATGTCAATATTATGTTTTTCAACAAATAGAACATGATTGATTTTTATATGTTAATTTCATGGCAAAAAGTTTGCATATACAATTGTTTTCCTTCATTTGTCCTACATCAATTCTTCCTTCTTTTTTTTTTTGTAACTTTTCTCCTGAAGAGTTAAGCGGACGTTAATGAAAAGAAAATATAGCCGATGCAATATGATGAAACTATGCAAGTAAAATAAGCGTGCAAAATTAATACACAACCACTTCTCATTTTCAATAAAATAGAATATCTCAATCAAATATACTATGCAATATTTGTTATCAGGTTCCGAACCCTGGGATATACACAAATCAATNATTAATACACAACCACTTCTCATTTTCAATAAAATGGAATATCTCAATCAAATATACTATGCAATATTTGTTATCAGGTTCCGAACCCTGGGATATACACAAATCAATTGAAGGATTTTTTTTTCTTTTTTGCATGATGTTACTGAAAATATTAATATTTGTATTTATAAGCGCACGATATTAATATTTGTATTCAGACTGTATTGCCTGATTACAGTGAAAAGTGTGCAAGGGCCGCTACACCGGCACCCGGGTGTAGTGTTAAATAAACAAGGGTTCCCACATTACGGGCGAATGCGGGTAAAGAAGTTAGTCCATGANCTTTTTTGCATGATGTTACTGAAAATATTAATATTTGTATTTATAAGCGCACGATATTAATATTTGTATTCAGACTGTATTGCCTGAATACAGTGAAAAGTGTGCAAGGGCCGCTACACCGGCACGCGGGTGTAGTGTTAAATAAACAAGGGTTCCCACATTACGGGCGAATGCGGGTAAAGAAGTTAGTCCATGAACTAATGAAACTAATATTAATATATGATCTTGGAATATAGGTACTCTCAATGGTAAATTAATGGAATTAGTTGATATTATGATTCATAGAAAAATTAATATTTTATGTGTTCAAGAAACTAAATGGGTTAGAGAAAAGACTAAGGAGATTGATAATTTAGGTTTTCAACTTTGGTATTCTGGTAAGAGTCGCACTAGAAATGGCTAACGAGATTGATAATTTAGGTTTTAAATTTTGGTATTCTTGTAAGAGTCGCACTAGAAATGATGTAGGTTTAATTATAGATAAGAGTTTGAAAGATAATGTTGTAAAAATTANGTGATCCGGTTAGGAGAGTAGATGTTTTAGATTCGACTTGTGTTAAGAAAGGCAGAGGTAGATCGAGGAAGACTCGGGCTTATTGTATTAAAAAATGATCTTAATTTACTAGAACCAAATGAGAATATGACACTAAATAGGACGCAATGGAGAAAAAGGATTCATGTAGTCGACCCCACATAGTGGGATTAAGGCTTTGTTGTTGTTGTTGTTGTTGTTGTTGTTGTTGTTGTCGTTGTTGCATGATGTTACTGACAAAGCCAAAGGGCTCAAAACATATCACAATAGGACAAATTCAACTTATCANCGCTTTTCGTCCAAAACCCTCGCTTTCGTGACGAACCCTCGCGATACAGTCGCCAATTCGCCATTGGAGCTGAGCTGAGAACGACGGGATCGAGGCTTACAGAGAACCGAAGCTCGCATTTCTCTCCTCCTTCCGCTCCTCTCCTACCCGAACCATTAAGGAAGGTAACCTTACGCCTTCTCTTTCGCGCGAAGAGTACGTCCCGGATTTACTAAATCCAACGATTCACGGGATTCAGTAAATCCTGGATTTATAAAATCCGAGGCTTTATTTTATCCAATCCGTGACCGTCTGGCAAGATTTAGGTTAAATCCAGCTTAAATCCTTTACTAGACAGGCTAAATCCGGGGTCTTAGGTGGAAACGGAGGCAAAACGGTATTTAAGAAAGCTTTAGATTTATGAATGCATATTTTTTTTTCTTTTTGCCAGGATTTATGATAAATCCCGCCTAAATCCTACTTAAAACCCGCTACCACACAGCTGAGAAGTTAGACTCTTGGAGGGTGAGATGGTTCGTGCTTACGGAATTAAGGTGCCGAAGTCCCTGAAGCGGAAGAGATCGGATGAAGAGTTGGGATCTGAAGGTGCAGATTACAGGGATCATGCCAGGGAGGATGAGAGGAAAAATGTGGACTTGATCGAAGATATGCCGTCGATCCCTATCATGCCACCGGTGGATGAGTCAAAGAAACATGGTGTGATATTCATTCTTGATAAGGCTCCCCTTGAGATCGGAAAAGTTGGGAACGTAAGTGGAAGTTGATCTTTTGAGTTGGTTTTTCAATTTCGTTCAGATCATGTTCCTCTTTCGTTCTGATACATGCGTATGCATGTGTTATGTGCTATGGCTTCATTGTACATTATTATTCATCATTAGCAAGTATTGGTAGGAGCAAGAACAAAGGCTAATAGCAGCCCTATTAAGAAGGGCAAAGAGCTTTTGTTTTTTGTTTTTGCTAAAAAGAGTATTTTAGGCGCGCCCATATTATAATGTTATGACTTCTTTTATTTTTAATGTCATTATTGGTGTCAATGATGATGATGCACTACATTCTCAGTACGAATTAGACAAACCCAAATCAATCTAGATTGAGTTTTAGTTTTTTCTTTTGGATTGATAACGTTTGGTATTGAATCTTTGAAAAGATCAAACCTTGTTTAGTTTAGTTCAATTGGATTGATCCGATCAACTTAACTTGACTTAACAGGGTTGTTTTCCTCTTGCAGATGCTCTTAATATACTTTTTTTTACTTGACTCTATTTCCTATTAAGACTACTAGTTGAGGAGTGGCTTGTAGCACCAAGCCTCTTGGAGGATTGGTGGCTAATGACAATTTGCTTAAATCTCATATGAATTTAAATAGCTGACATGTGACAATTATGAGTAACACATGTGCTTTTATTCCTTTTTGTATTTGCTATTTGATTAAATTTCAATACATTAAATTAGATACAACTGTTCTTTCACTAATTTTTTGCTTTACAAACTAGTAGAAATTTTTTACTTAATAACTCAAAATAAAAAATTGTCATGCCTAAATTCAGCATTTGAATTTATGAATTATTTTAATTAATCGTGTTTATGAAGTAAACCATGTTGTGCAGATTAAATTATTCTATTTTAAAGAGAAATAGAATATGTTTATTATAATAATATTCTGTTTTAAAATATTTTTATCTTATAATTTTTGGTTGTTTATCTAATTGAGTCTTCTAGTGAGTTTTATCATACANATTAACTAATCGTGTTTATGAAGTAAACCATGTTGTGCAGATTAAATTATTCTATAATTAAAGAGAAATAGAATATGTTTATTATAATAATATTCTATTTTAAAATATTTTTATCTTATAATTTTTGGTTGTTTATCTAATTGAGTCTTCTAGTGAGTTTTATCATACAAATTAAAAAAAAAAAACATGAGACTAGACAACTTTAAGATAAACATTGTTTTAATTCATTTCATTTAAATTAATTATGATTATCTACTCATTTTCACTTTAAATATACTAGTANCTTATCTAATTGAGTCTTCTAGTGAGTTTTATCATACAAATTTTAAAAAAAACATGAGACTAGACAACTTTAAGATGAACATTGTTTTAATTCATTTCATTTAAATTAATTATGATTATCTACTCATTTTCACTTTAAATATACTAGTAAGATTACATGAGTCAAAATATAGTATCCTCCATAGCTTTCTGTCATTCTCTCTCACTCTCTCTCTTGACACACATATATCTAACTACTCTCTCCTTTTACACTCTCATATCACAATAGTCCCACACTTTGTGTGCACATCCATGTGTATGTGCGTGCATTTAGTACTTGTCTAAATCTAAACCCAAGTACATGATTCCAATGATAATTTTTTGGAAGGTCGTTGTAGCTCTTCAAAGGGAAGAGCTACCAAGCCGTTAAAGAGAAAATGAAGTTTCATTAAATTTCATTCATCAACAATTATCATGTTACATGGGGATACTATATCATCAAGAGAAAAATGAAAGAGGAAAAATCGGTTACATGATAATATTAAATGAATATGGTTGCATGAAAAAAATTGTGTTATGTCGTTTGTTGCTTGTACTTGAATTATTTGACTTTTGCTAGCTTGATCATAATCACCATGTCTCTTTGTCTTAGCGAAATTCTCTACCTTTCAAATGAGCTTACCTTAGAAAATCTGAACTGTAAAATTTACCCAATTATTTTTCTTTCCCTGATTGCAAGCTCCTTGGCAGAATCCTTATTTTCATTTATGAATGAGCGTCATCTACATCTTTCCAAAATTAATATTTGAATAGGTTTGTGTGTGCATAAAACTTCTTCTNGCATCCATGTGTATGTGCGTGCATTAACTACTTGTCTAAATCTAAAACCAAGGACATGATTCCAATGATAATTTTTTGGAAGGTCGTTGTAGCTCTTCAAAGGGAAGGGCTACCAAGCCGTTAAAGAGAAAATGAAGTTTCATCAAATTTCATTCATCATCAATTATCATGTTACATGGGGATACTATATATCATCAAGAGAAAAATGAAAGAGGAAAAATCGGTTACATGATAAAATTAAATGAATATGGTTGCATGAAAAAAATTGTATTATGTCATTTGTTGCTTGTACTTGAATTATTTGACTTTTGCTAGCTTGATCATAATCACCATGTCTCTTTGTCTTAGCGAAATTCTCTACCTTCCAAATGAGCTTACCTTAGAAAATTTGAACTGTAAAATTTACCCAATGTGCTTATTTTTCTTTCCCTAATTGCAAGCTCCTTGGCAGAATCCTTATTTTCATTCATGAATGAGCGTCATCTACATCTTTCCAAAATTAATATTTGAATAGGTTTGTGTGTGCATAAAACTTCTTCTGTAATTCGTTGGTCCCATATGTTTGGAGAAGATTTACCATGCTTTAATATTTATTTAATGTTGGGTTGTGACGGGCCCTTGTTAGATTGAAAAAAAAAACATTTTCAAAGGTCATTGGCCGTCCCATGGAATTGGAGTGGATGGAATTACTTTAATTTTTCTTTCTAAATTAGATTGGTTGCAACATGTGAAGTGGGGAATTTAAATTCATCATCAATTTGAATTGATTCTAATTTTAATGTAATGATTTGCAACTTGAATTATTATATTAAATTATTATTATTATTTTAAAATACATGCATGACCCAAGCTTCAATTAGTTAAATGCATGAATATTTTTCAACAATATTGACAATTTTTAACAATAATTGCAAACATATTTCAAAAATACATGAATAATTTGTGACCGTGATGTCAATATTATGTTTTTAAACAAATATAAGATGAATGATTTTTATATGTTAATTGCATGGCAAAAAGTTTGCATATACAATTGTTTTCATTCAATTGTCCTCCATCAATTCTTCCTTTTTCTTAGTAACTTTTCTCCTGAAGTGTTAAGCGGACGTTAATGAAAAGAAAATATAGCCAATGCAATATGATGAAACTATGCAAGTAAAATAAGCGTGCAATGTTAATACACAACCACTTCTCATTTTCAATAAAATAGAATATCTCAATCAAATTTACTATGCAATATTTGTTATCAGGTTCCGAACCCTGGGATATACACAAATCAATTGGAGGACTTTTTTTTTTTTTTTTTTTGCATGATGTTACTGACAAAGCCAAAGGGATCAAAGCATATCACAATAAGACAAATTCAACTTATTAACCGTTTTTAAAGAGATTTGATACTCAGCGAAGTATCAACACATGATGACCACTAAGCTCATTGTTCCCTGCAGATTGATGACAAGAAATTTTGAAATTTTTGTTTAGTTAAAGTATTGAGGGGATTTGGAATGATAACTAGTTACATTAACTAATAATATAATGATAAGGAGTCACCAAATTTTACTTTACATGTAATGGTTCTCCAAATTTTCTCTCTGATATCAAATGATGAAATGTGGTGGTTGCTAGGGTAATGTGGGCAAGGTGATTTGTTGCTGTTCGGCTAAAACAAGAGATTATATTATGAAATATCAAATTCTTAGTTTTGAAGTTGGTTGTATTTCCTCTAGTATAGACAACAACAGTAAATAGGTAAGGAATGCATGATTTATGTAAAATGGCTTATGATTGTCTTGAAGAAGAAGTACTGTTACTTTTTTGCAAACTCAATCAAATTTCTTTTTTTTGTTGCTTTTTTTTTTTTTTTGTTTGCTTGCAGCATCATTTTTTTTTTTCTCGTTTAAATTTTGATAGTGAAATTAGTTTCCATTTGGAATGCCAAGATGTTTGGGTCATACAAGGATAAGCATACATCAAAATGTTTGGGTCATACATGGATAAGCGTACATCAAACTGTTTCTTTTATGAATTATTTATGATGCTCCTCCCACAATACCTTCTACATATGTTTAACACTTCTTGATTAAGTTTAGAATTTGTCATTTGAAGGCAATGTAAAATGCTATGCCTTTTATATTTTGTATGGCACTTAATACAAAATTTTCACACTTAAGTATTTCATATAAGTTTAGAAACTTATATATTGACTATATCTGTCTTTTTTTTTTTTCAGAAACATCAGCTTTTGAACTCTGACGACCATGCTAATTTTCTAAAAAGGCAGGGTAAGGATCCTTCTGAATACCGACCTGATATTGTCCATCAGGTTTGTGAATCTTTTCTTTTAAATTTTGATTTTTTAGTTGTTAGTTGAACTGTCGAGCTTGCTTATTGTTTTCAGCATAGTGGTCCTGACTTGTGAATATAAAATTACACTTAATCAGCTTTAGAATGTCATTGAACTTTAATTCTTATGGTATTCCTTGAGATTCTGATGCATGTCATGTCAGCTGGTCATAACTTGTTTATCTTTATTTTCAACTAGTTATCGAAGAAAGGAAAATTTACATACATGCTGCACAATTCCTATATTTTTACATATCAAACACCAACATTTTGATATTTATATTAAAAACACTTTGGTGTTATAAACCCATGCATTAAAAGTGCTTTTGACCTTTAAAGTTAGTAATAGTGGTATTTTTTATTTAATATTAAATATTTGAGTGCTATGCATAAAAATATAGAAGTTTAGGGTGTGCATGTAAATGCCCCTGTAAGAATTTTGCATTCCTTCTTTTGTTAAAATGGAATTTTTATTATTTACGATGCCCATAGTTGTGNTGGTTTTGGAGTAACTAATGAAAAAGATATAGTTATTTTAGATTTTGCTTTAGCGTATGATTTTGTTATTACTAATACTTTATTCAAGAAAAGAGATAAACATCTTATTACTTATAAGAGTGGATCTAATAGAACACAAATTGATTATTTTCTTATGAGAAGAAGAGATCGTCGCGATTGTAAAGATTATAAGATAATTCCAAGTGAAAATTTAAGTACGCAACATCGTTTATTAGTTTTAAATTTTAAAATTAAGAGTTGTAAAATAAAAAATACTAGGACCATCATCGTAGAATTAGATGGAAAAGCTTAAAAGATACAAATAAAATTAATTTTATGAGCAAAATTCAATATTTCAAAAATTTAGATATTCATGAAGAAGTAAATGTTATGTGGGATAAAGTAACAAACACTATTAAACAATCAGCAAAAGATGTGCTTGGAGAATCAAAAGAAAAAGTATTTACAAATAAAAATAGTTGGTGGTGGAATAATAATGTGCAAGAAAAGATAAAATATAAGAAGTTATGTGATAAAAATTGGTTTAAATGTAAAAGCTTAGAGAACTGGAAAAAATATCAAACGGCCCGCAGGGAGTCTAAAAGAACAATCTGTGACACAAAAAATTCTGCTTTTAATGATCTTTATAATAGATTAAATACTAAGGAGGGTGAAAAATATATGTATAAACTAGCAAAACAAAGAGAAAAGAAAAGTAAAGATTTAACTCAAGTAAAGTGTATTAAAGATGAAAATCAAAAAGTACTTTTCTTAGAAAAAGATATTCAACATAGGTGGGTGAGTTACCTTGATAAAATTTTTAATGAAATTTTTGAAAATACGATCGACCTTAGTGATCTTAATATCGTGAATAATAATAAAAAATTTCATTTTTACTGTCGCATTAGCAAAAAAAGAAGTTGAGGAGGCTTTAAAGAAAACCAAGGGTGGAAAGTCTGTAGGACCTGATNAGATCACTTACCTGTTAATTCACGAAAAATAGGTGATTCTTTTACCCTTTTAATATTGATTTTATGATTGTTGGAATGATTGTTTAACTTAACTGATGCAGTTCCTTGATTTTGTAGGCTTATCATACAGTTCTAATAAATTAGTCCATGTGCGTGACTATGTTACTGCTGCTAGTGACGATGTCAATCTTGTCTTTGTGGTATGCCATGGTGGCCTGCATAATCTCTTATTTTTTATGCGTGCAGTTTTTTCATTTATATCCAAAATTTGACAATTTACAGGTGGGCGCAATGGCTCATGGAGTCATAGATANCATGGTGGCCTGCATAATATTTTATTTTTTATGCGTGCAGTTTTTTCATTTATATCCGAAATTTGACAATTTACAGGTGGGCGCAATGGCTCATGGAGTCATAGATAAAGGATATATAGATGACTTCATATCAGGTATGCTGTTTTATGCTGAAGGGATTTTGATTTTATATTTTGTAATTGCTTCATATTAACGATTTTGTCCCTTAGTTTTCTTTCATTTAGGTGAGTGTAGCTATAAAACAATATATATTTATAACTTTGCTGCGAACTATCTTTAAAATCTCTCAGAAGTGATGATTTCAGTTTCACGCATGAAATGAGTGAAACCGAAATATCTTTCTGAGAACATGTTTTTTATATCTATAAATAATCACATGCACTCAAAGNTATGATTTTGTCCCTTAGTTTTCTTTCATTTAGGTGAGTGTAGCTATAAAACAATATAAATTTATAACTTTGCTGCGAGCTATCTTTAAAATCCCTCAGAAGTGATGTTTCAGTTTCACGCATAAAATGAGTGAAACCGAAATAATTTTCTGAGAACATGTTTTTTATATCTATAAATAATCATATGCGTTCAAAGTGTAAACAATTTAAAATTATTTAAATGCTTGATCTATAACTAAATAATTGTGGAGCTTCAGTTCTGNCGAGCTTCAGTTCTGCTCAAAATGCTTTCTTTTTCTTTACCTTTCTTGTCCATCGAGCTGTGCTTTGCAACATAATGCAGCCACTTATATATTTTCCTCTTGTTTCCTGCAGTTTCAAATTACCCTCTCAGTGCAGCTTGCTGCTTGAGCAGGATATGCAATGCGTTGGAGCAGAAATGGAAGATATTGTAAGTCCAGCTCCATCGAGCTGTGTGATTTCTCTCAAGCTTCAGGTCTATGTATTCTGCCAAATCCTTTTGCCCTTCTTTGTCTAGTGATCAGTTATTGATTATATATAATGAGCAGATGATTAAAATATACCACTTTAATATTGTATAAATTTTTGTGCCTTGAATTTGCTAATTAAGTTTATTTTGATTGCGGTTTCCATTAGCTTTTAAAGTTTGCAAATGTTATTTATATATATATGGTAAATGTGGCTGAGTTATGTTAATTGCAGGAGCTGTGAATGATGCAACGTAGTTACTAAGCATGCATAGCACCTTATCGATTATGATATGAAGAGGAATAGGAAGCTTCTTATAGTTTATTCGACTTTCACAAAATACTGGGTCATTCTTTACAAAGCAAAATCCGGTAGACTAGTTCCTTGTCAAATCCTTCGTGTAAGATACAATTTCTTGCTTCTAAAAGATATGCGGTTGTGTACATCACGAATGAACCAACTGTTTTTGGCTAAAATCCCCAATGTTAATTTAGCATCGCATTTTTTGAAGAAGGTGATCAACCTAATAACAATCATCATAGCCTGACAAAAGAACTATGAAATATTGACCTTGGTCGCCGATACAATTATCAATCAACCTAGGCACAAGTGGTAATCATAGGTCGACCTGCAAATTGCACATGATTGATGCAGTTGGAAGGGAATATGCTCCATTAGACGGATTCAGAAACATAATCATCATATCATTTGAAGGTGGAACTTTTTCAAAAAAGTATCAAAGCATCCTCGGTAACTGTCGATGCCGCCTCATCTGGTTTTTTGTACTTTTTATGGCCTTTGAGGGGTTGTTGTCTCAAGACATTAGAATCTCAAAGAAAAATCAATCAAAAAAATCTTCCTCTTGAACGCAAGAGCCTAAGAAAGGAGGCAATCACATCTTGAGAAAGTATGTAACAATAATCTATTTTGGGGAAGACAACAACAACCAACATTGCGGGAGGCAGCAACAGTCTGCTTTAGTAGGGAAGACAATTTAAGTCGGAAAATGCAACAACAGCCTAAGTCGGAGAGGTGCCAGCAACTTGGGGGAATCAATTGGTGAGGTGATGCCACTTCTCTCTCCCTCGAATGGGCTTTTTATTAGCAAAATTTCAGAAAAAGAACCCCAAAATTCAAATTTTTAGATCTAAACTCCATAAAAAGGGACACGGGCGTGCATGTGCAGGCCCATCATGCGAAAATGGTTCCACAATCTCCCTACTACACGTTTCTCAATTGGCGTGCTGACTCAATCCACCCAATACTCTATAGCGCCATCGTGCTAGCCACTGCCTCATCGTCGTGCTGCCGGCTAACCGCTGAATCGATCTGCCTCACACACGTGCACCTGCTTGCTCTTGTGCATGTTTTTGTATCCTCGATCACCTTCTTACTAGAATGTGGACCTTGTGGTATCCTTGAATACATAATTATACTCATTTGTCTGTATGGATGTGGGCATGTACCCATGAATACATGCCTATACATTGAGACGCCTACCACACCTTCTGGCCGCCACTGCTGCCCGCCACCACAGCAGTCTTCGGACCTCAACTATTCAACCGACAACTTGATCAAAACTTCATGGATTTCCATAACTCAACTCCTCAAAATATGAATTTTTGAAATGCAATATTTTCAGACAATAAACAATACCCGCCCAAAAATAGGAGGCAACTAGCTCGTCATCAAGAAATTTTTATAACCTAACATGAATTTCGATGCATTTTTAGTCATAAACATTCTTTATTTAATTCAATATCATTTAGGGCCCCGATTTTCATAAGTTTTTAGTTATACTAACTGTCCCGACAAAACAATGATAAACACCTTCCTCAATAGCCACTGACTGTCGTCGACCAACGTTGTCGGCCATCACGAGTTCAAGTGCAAGTTTAGATTTGATCTCGTCTGAATTGTATATTACGCCAGCGTGAAATGATCTAATTTAATTTTAACTTTGTGCTACTCATGCACTCTTAAATATGACATTGGATCAATCATAACTAAAGACTAATAAATTACAAGAATCCAACTTAAAATTTATTTTATCATTTGTTACACATTCATCCAAATCTTTGCATAATATTCTAAAAGTACACCAAAATATGATTTGATGATTTAACTTCAATGTTTACAAATATATCATTTTGGCATATGCATGAAAAGATGTATTCCACCGCTTAGAAATTAAAATCATGATATGTTCTTATGTCATAAAAAAGATTTTGGTGGTGGAAATGTAAAAAAGCAAACTACAAGTATTTGATATGTAAATGCTTTGTAAGTGCTCATTTCCCATCTTTAAGCTCATTCAAATAGAACAAAACCTTCTTTCATTTTTTTGGAGATTACATTTTTATCTTTATAATTATATGTTTATAAATAACAGCGCAAACATGAACAGCCAGCCAAAGGTGAAATTCTCTCTAATTCCCGAGGCTTCTGATGAATTTACACATGTACCAAAGGTTGAGTTGATCTGCAAGGCAAGTTAACAGCACAATGATTAAATTACTTTATAATATAGTCATAATTCAAATATAATCTGTAAGACTTACCTTGCAATTAGCAATATTGTCACATCCACAAACCATGTGACCATTTGCAATATCTACTGCCTCATATGCCCCCCCTGCATTACTCGTCTGAATTTTACAGAAAATAATAAATAAAATAAAATAATATCATTAAAAAACTTGATTATAAAAATAAAATGAAGTTATAGGTATTGCATTTGTAAATTTAGTATTAAAAAAATTATTAATAATATATATATATATATAGATAAATGTGCCACATTTTTAGATCATTTGGTAGAGCATCGGCTTTGTTCCTAATAAGTTCTCTCTGGTCTATGGTTCAAATCTTCCCTTGACTATGGGATTGGTACTCGAATGGTTATGCGCAATAAAGGTGGTCGGGGCTCATCTAATAGCCTCCGGCCATTCTTTATATATATATATATTGAAGATTGTGTTATTTAATTTTGAGGTGATATGAAAGATATAAGGCTTAGAAACGTAAATACATGAGAAATTGGTGCTATATATGTAAATGTTAATAGGAATACCATGTAAAAATCAACGGCGATGAAATTAGGCCATCGATTGGCTGAAAAGCTGCGAAAACTTTGGAGCATCAAAATGAGAGGATCTGAATTTTGAACGCAGGCAGCGGTGCTGTTTGGATCCGTTGGGAAGAAGTTCATCAGAACAAGTGATTTTGACGTGGCGTTCAGCGGTGACGACTCCCCCCTACTGCTAATTGACTTGCTATTCATCCCCTCATCTCCATCTGCTCATTCACAAACAGTTATTACTAATTTACATCTGAAATTTTTTTTCTGGATTTAAATGTAAATTCAGACAAACATGAAGAAGTAAGAGTGTAAAATTAGCCGCTCAACTAAATCTCAGTTGTAAATCCGATTGAGAGGCGGATTTAATTGATTATGAGAACGAAAGACGTATTACCTGGTCGCTTCGTTCTTGTCCTCTTTCGTCACCAAAATATGCCTATTGAATTACCGGATTGAATCATAATTGCATCAAACACGACTAAGTCCTATTCAGCATAAATCATGGATGTTGTCAAACACCCGCTAAAAGTCTAAAGGTTTTTTTTTTTTTTTCAGAGTAGATTTAAAGCTGAATAGGTGAATTATAATCTTAGTAGTAATAGGTCTAGTGACGGATTGTAAAGATGGATGATCAAAATGATTAAAATGAGCTAACGTTTTAGATATCTCGGGTCTATTCTTCAAATGATGAGGGGAATTTTATCAATAGAATTCAAGTTGGATGGTCGAAGTGGAGGAATGCATCAAAGACCTATTATGTGATAGAAAAGTACGGCTCATACTAAAATGTAAAATTTTATTGGTGGTGAGACTCACTATGTTTTATGGCGCAAAATATTAACTCTAGTGTTGCTTAGACGAGAATGCTCTGGTGGATGAGTGGCTTTACAGTTCTAAATAAAATGCAAAATGAATATATATGTGAAAGGGTTGGAGTAGCTCTAGCAGCAGTCAAGGTTACAAAGATTCATCTTAGACAACTTGGTCACATTAAATATCAAATCATCTAACGACCCAGTTGGGAGAGTAGATGTTTCAGATTTAACTGATGTTAAGAAAAATAGAGATAGACCTAAAAAAAACTTAATCTTGTTGAACAGACAATGAAGAAAAAAGATTCATCCAGCGAAGGAGGATGTTACCGCAAATCCCACCATTTTCTAAACATACATTGTAGAGAAGTAATAATATCTCAATCCAGCAACCCTGCTTAATATGATAAAAGGCTTATTGTTGTTGTTGTTGTACTCACACTGGCTTTCAACCAAGTAGTTCCACTGGTAAGCAATTCCCTCCTTGTATTCCTTCTCCATTTTCGAAGTGAAGACCAAGAGCCTCTGATTCTTACTGATCATCTCGCTCAGTAAAGGCCAGTCTTCGCCATTTTTGGGCATCTCTGATGTGGGGAAGAAGTACTTATCTAAGCCTGAAGCATTGAACACTTGTGTTAAGCCTTGAGGAGACTCCACATAGTCTTCAATGAATATGGTGATGACTTCTGAAGGATTATTTCTCAGGAATCGTTCTATCTCTTTTAGAACATTGATGGCTGGTTGCTGAAGAAAAATTGAAATAAAGTTAGGGGCATTTTACATATATACCACATGATTTCTTATGTATTTACATATTTACCTAACACCAAAACTTCCATATTTACATACATATCACATAAAAATATCATTATTACTTCTTTTTTGGAAGCAAAATACACACCTTCTCTTGCATAGAATCATGAAACAAAATTATTATATTTATGAATATGAAATTAAGGTGTTCATGGAATTTAAATTTTCTATATGTAAATAATAAAGTATATTATTTCTTACTCACATAGGCAATTTAGTAATTGTCCGGTTCAGCCCATGGTCAAATATGTAAATACATAAGGATTGTGTGGTAGTATGTAAGTTTTTTATAAAATTAGTCAGCTTAGAATTACAGTATATTTAATTAAAAATTTCATTTAAATTAATTATATATTATTTAGTAAGTCAAATTAAGAGAGAGAAAGTATGTGATGAAAGAGACTTACAAAGGCAGTGAAGTTAAAACAAGTGGCATCAATGGAGTGGCACTGCCAAATACCATTTTGGAAGTCATACATGTCCACCATCAGACCTCTCACGCCATTCTGCATCCACATGGAAATCATTAATATTGTCCAATATTTTTAAGGATAATTACATATATACCCCCCAATATTTATGTATTTATAAAACTACCATTCATTCCTTTTGTTCTTGCTATTCTCTTTGAACTGTTGAACCAATGTATTTATAAATGGATTAAAATATGTTTTTATAATTAATTTTCTTAGATTACTCGAACCCGTGGCTCCCGTGATCTTACAAACGCTGCCAATTAACGAGCCAAAGTGGCGTCACGGGTTCGAGTCACTCAGTATCTTAATATTACTTAAAAAATATTACTATCACTAGCTTCTAAAAGATGAAATATGCCTTTAATGCATACTTTCATGACACTCATGTTTTATATAAGTGTAAATATCAAATTTTGGGTATGAGATATGTAAATATATAAGAATAGTGTGGTATTTATGTAAATTTCCCAATAATAAAAGAGAGAAAAAGCTTGCTTACATTAAGTTGGGCGGTGATGGAATCCTCCTGATTGGTTTGTGCAAGCAAGATGGATCCGAAGGCTGGTTTTGCTCCAGAAATAGCGTATGAGTTGTGGGTAGTTAGCCATGAGTATTTGTTAAAAGGTAAATCTTTCCCCTAAATTAAAAATCAAAATTAATTAGTTTTTTATTAATTAAAGCCACTAATATATCTTTTTCTCTTCTTTTTTTTATTGCGATAAAATATATAATTATTTATTATTTTATGCATAGCCAAACTTTAATTAAAAAACTCTAATAATATTCTAAAAATAATCAGTACGAATAATTAATATTTAATAGCATAAATTTAGAAAATCTTATCAAAACTCAAACCTCCTCTTTAATATTTATATATATATATATATATATATATATATATATATATATATATATATATATATATATATATATNTTATAAATATAAAAATTAAATACTTAAGTGTTAGATATGTAAATATATGAGAATTTGTTGGCATGTGTGTAAATAAATGCACTTTTCTATATATTATTTAAATTCATGTGCAAGAAGAGATTTATGCAATTCTTGAGATGTGATAGTTTTATGCTCTCCTAATAAAATCTATTCACACAAAAAGGTTTCATAAGAGAAAATTTGTTATATAAAAACCCCTTTGTAGTGGAAAAATTATTTGGCAATATCTAATTGCAAAAATCCACTATTTATAGTGTAAATGTAATTCATGTTTTTTGCAAGGAAACAATAGAGAAGAGAAATGATCAATTTTCTTTAGATTCATAAATCCCTATTTAGGATAACTTTACTTCTATATGTGTCTCGTATCCCGACCTGTCAGTTGACATCAATTGTATAAGGCCTCCTAGGTCGGGGGTTTGAATCCCCTCTGACACAGTTGATCTTAAAGAGGTGGTAATCAAATTGTTAGACACAGTATGGGTGATTGGAGGCTCGCATAATAGCCTCTAGTCATTCCTTTAAAATAAATAAATAACAAAAAAAAAATGAAAACTTTACTTCAATGCTTTCTCACTCTTATACTCATAGCACCCACAAAGAAGCAATGCTATGAATGGATTCTCGTGTGAGGTTTAGGGTAACAAGGTTCATGGAGGAAATCTATACTCATTGTGCTTTGGAAGCTATATGAAATATCTTTGAGCTTATGATTTTATGTATTTGAAAGAAATCTATACTCTTTCATATACACACTTGATAACAAGGTTCATGGAGGCTTTGAGATTTCATTGATGCACTGAGAAGAAGGCCTA
>JXCR01145789.1:12268-55455 GCA_002079205.1 Phalaenopsis hybrid cultivar
ACAATCTCATCCCCACTGATGATATCCTTAAACTAAAGGGGCTGAGAGGACCTTCTATATGCAGATTTTGTAATCAGGAGGAGGAATCATTGCCACATCTTTTCTTTGAATGCAATTTTGTACAGGTTGTATGGCATCAACTGGTAGCCCAATTGAACATTGACAAAAACCTTTTTACCCGGGATAATATCACCACTTGCTGGCAGTTTTGAAACAAATGGAACTATGCTCCAATACCTTGTATTGTTGCATGGTTCACTTGGATGGAAAGAAACAAGGTTAAGTTTGAAGAAGGTACACCAAAAACTGAGAGGATAGTTAGAAACAACATTTCATATCTTAATAAGATGATTAAATACAGAAGATTTCCCAACATCTCCAAGTCTTACTCTTTGGGACAACCTGATAAGAAATATGTTCATAGGTTTTTTTGGAAACCTCCTGACCACCAAACAGTAAAGGTAAATACTGATGGCAGCTTCAATAAGGCAGGTGCAGGTGTTGGGGGTGTCTACAGAAATCACCTTGGGCAATTTTTATTATACTTCCACATCCCCATTGAGGCTACTGATGCTGTTGAAACTGAATTAATGGCTGTCTATTGGGCTTTAAAAATTTCCAAAATGGCTAGCTGGAAAAACTTATGGGTTGAAGTAGATTCTACTGCTGTTATCAAGATATTGAGGGAAGAGGATCTTACACCCTGGCACCTTTCCTATTGGACCGAAAAGATTAAAGAAATTTGATCACAAATAAAAGTACAATACACTTTTATCTTTAGAGAGGACAACCAGCCTACCAATTGGCTTGCCAGACAAGGGTATATTTTAAAAGAGCTATCTGTTGCTGTCTCCCCTCCCCATCCCTTTCAGTTTCTACTGCAGGGTGAAAGGATAAAGGTCCCATATTTCAGAATTGCTAACCAAGATCTAAAGTGATTGATTTTTGCCTGCTATGAACTCCCTCTCACCCAATCTACTGGGGTCTATGTTTTCTTTGGCAAAATTTTGTTGTTAGTATAAATTGTTTTGATTTTGGGGAGGACTTATGATTCCTGTATTGAATCAATAAGTTTCCAACTATTTTTTCCTTCTTGTAACCCTCTTTAATCAACATGTAGGGAGATTTTTACATCTCCTTTCTTTTAATATATATATATATATATATATATATATATATATATATATNGCATGTTCATACCACTTAACTCTTATTAACATATATATCTACACACATAATACTGAGTTTTTTTTGGCACTTCCAGTGAGGCCCCCATTTTTTGGTCGAACACCTGTCTCCAGCTAGTCACCAAGCTTCAGCCTATTATATGCCTCCGACCGATTATCTCCGACGATATGCCTCTGACCGATAATCTCAAATCAGGATAGATCTACACATAAATAAGCCTTGATTCTTTTGTACATCACGAGCAGAACACCCTTTCCCCAAGGGTTTTGTGGCCCCAAACTTCAAGATATTTGATGGGACTGGAAATCCCAGACAGCACATAGCGCTAAATAAAGCTTTAATTTTCTTTAATTGATGACTTATTTACTTTATCGATGTGACTAAATGGCTTCTTTACTTTATCTTCTTCAATGAAAAAAGAAATACTTAAAATTGCATCTCAAATCGAGGATGAAAAGATTAGAAATAAAATGCTTAAAATAATAATTAAATCTAAAGGAGAATCCTCCTCTTCTAATACCATTCCTTTTTAAGGATATTCAATGAAAGAAGCTCTAAATAAAACTTTAATTTTAAATTCTGATAGCAGACCTACTACTATAAATGATTTAAAAAATGAAGTTAACATTTTAGAATACGAGATAAATATTTTTGAAAAAAACCAAGAAAAAAAAGACTAGATTATTAAAATTAGAATTAAATAATACAACTACTGAAATATCACTAGAAGAAGATAATAATTTAGAACAATCTTTTTTAAACTCCTTGCAAAAGACTATTATGCATAAATGGTTTATAAATATTACTTTAAATATAAACCGAGAATATACTTTATCAAATCTTACTGCTCTAGTTGATAGTGGAGTAGACATGAAAACTACGCAGCAGCTAACCTCTGCGTTTGGAAATAAGATGAAAATTAAATATTAAATTTCTTCTGCTAATATTTGCAAAAATGATATTTGTATTAATACTCCTTTTCGACTAGTTAAAAATTTAACTCAACATATTATTTTGGGAACTCAGTTTCTTTATAAAATTATGCCAATTAATAAAATAGATAATACTAGCATATATTCGAATAAATTTGGAAAAACCATTATTTTTGAGTTTATTACTAATCCTACAGAAATTATTTTGAATGAAATAAATAAATTTAAATTAAAACAAAATCAAATTAATTTCTTACAAGAAGAAATTACTTTATTATCTATAGAAGAAAAATTGAATAATAATTTAATAAAAGAAAAAAAATTCTACTTTACATAAAAATATGTTAAAGGAAATTTGTGGTGACAATCGAGATGCTTTTTGGGATAGAAAAAAACACTATATTACTTTACAATATATAGATAATTTCAATGAAAGAAATATCAAGACAAAGGCACGACCTTGTCAAATGAATCAAGAATATTTAAAAATTTGCAAAGAAGAAATTAATGAACTCCTTAATAAGAAATTAATTAGAAAATCTAATTCACCATGGAGTTGTACTACATTTAATGCATAAAAAGAAAAAAATAAACCTAAATTAGTTAATAATTATAAACCTTTAAATGAGGTTTTAAAATATATTTGTTATCCCATACCAAATAAAAGAGACTTACTTAATTGCTTAAGTAAATCCTTAATATTTTCAAAATTTGATTTAAAATCTGGATATTAGCAGATTCAAATACTTGAATCTGACAGATATAAAATGATTTTAATTGTTCCATTTGATCATTATGAATGCAATGTTATGTCGTTTAGCTTAAAAAATGCTCATTCTGAATTTCAAAAAATTATGAATGAAATCTTCAATCCATATTCTGATTATATATTTGTTTATATCGATGATGTACTTGTTTTCTCTAAATCACTAGAAGAGCATTTTAAACATCAACGAACTTTTGAATTGCTTGCCAAAAATAATGGGTTTGTAATCTGTGCACCCAAAATTAAATTATTTCAAACCGAAATAAGGTTTTTAGGACATAATATTGTCCGGAATACAATTATTCCAATTGAAAGAAGCATTGAATTTGCTTCTAAATTTCCATATGAAATCACTAATATTCGATAATTATAAAGATTTCTTGGTTCGCTCAATTATGTAGCAGACTACTATGAAAAACTTGCTTTAGATGCTGTTATTCTTCATAATAGATTAAAGAAACAGCATAATCCATGGACAGAAAATCATACTAAAGATGTCCAAATAATTAAGCAAAAGTTAAAATGTTACATTGTTTACCTATATCAGACCCGTCTCTCCCTAAAATAGTAGAGACATATGCCTCTAATATTGGCTATGGAGGTATCTTAAAGCAAAAAGCTTTTAATAAAGAACAATCAGTTCGCTTTACATCTGGTAAGTGGAATACCACTCAAGAAAAATATTCAACCATAAAAAAAGACATGCTTTCTGTAGTTAAATGCCTTACCAAATTTCAAGATGATTTATTAAATCAAAATTTCTTATTAAGAGTTGATTGCAGTTCAATTAAATATAGACTGCAAAGAGATGCAAAAAATCTTGTCTCTAAACAAATTTTTGCCAATTGGCGAGGTCAATTATCCTGTTTTGAATTTGATATAGAATATATTGCAGGTAATACTAATGCTTTACCTGACTTTCTCACTCATGAATTTTTGAAGGGAAAAAGACAAGGAGAGGTGGATCACCCCTCATCAAAGGGTTAGAATGACACCCCAACGGGGTGCTTTCACATTTAGAGGGGGAGAGGTAGGGGCCAACCTAATGTGGCTCCATGAAAATTTATTGATTTACAACAATATCTATATGATAACCCAATGGATTCGACATCAGAAAGTAAATCTCCTCAATCTCAGGATTTACAAATCCAAGAAGTCACAGAATTTGATAAAAAAACAACGAAAGAAAAATTCTTCGAAATCAATTTAGCGGATTATGAAATTAATGATCCTTGGAAAATCCAGGAAAGGTATTTAGGCACAATTGCCTATTCTCATGATAGTCTTGATCGAGAATCGTTTGAGTCAATCCTCATTTCATTACAATGAGTTGAAATTCAACATAATTATAATGAACCAAATAAATCTATTGCATATAGCAAGCAGACAATAAATCGCATCTTGCATCAGAGAGATTGGGGTTTAACACCTTTCTAGACTAAACAGGTTGAATTTATTAATCCTGTAAGTAATTAGAAAAAATCGTTTCTTTTTAATTACTGAACTTATGTCTAAGCTATGAATCGAACTTTCTTGCTTATTAATCCAAAGCATAAACACTCTTGGTTTTTTGTGTTAATGCCTGAAATTTTGAATAAAGAAATACCAAATTGGTTTTTAGAATGGTGGGAAAAATTTGGAGCCACCAATGAAATTCTTCCATAACCCATCAATGATCTCTATCCAATGTGGGTTAAGACTTCTCCTTAGCTCGACAAAATAAAAAATGAAATTCTAGCTGATGGAATTTGTGAATTATTATTCTTATGTCAAGCACAAATTCCATGAATCTTTGCTTGGAATCTATGTCATCAACAAGATAGAGTAAATGTCAAAGGATTATGGCGGGCCTTCTTCATCAAATGGTGGTCACAAATCATTGTTGGTGATAAAATAGTTCAAATCAATAAAGTCATTAATTCTAATGTAAAAAATAATCGAGAACAGAGATCTCAAGAATTAACACAAAGCAATTCTATTAGTCTTGATCGAGAATAATCGTGAACAGAGATCTCAAGATTAATAGAAAGCATATTTGTTCTCTGTTCTCGATTATTTTCCACATTAGAATTAATGAATTTATTGATTTGAATTATTTTATCACCAACAATGATTTGTGGCCACCATTTGATGAAGAAGGCCTGCCATAATCCTTAGAAATTTATGCAATATTTGTGGCTTTTTGTTGGTGGCATAGATTCCAAGAAAAGATCCATGGAATTTATGCTTGACAGAAAAGTAATAATTCACACATTCCATCGGCTAGAATTTCATTTTTTATTTTGCCGAGCTGAGGAGAAGATTTAACCCACATTGGATAGAGATCATTGATGGGTTCTGGAAGAATTTTATTGGTGGCTCCGAATTTTTCCCACCATTCTAAAAACCAATTTGGTATTTCTTTATTCAAAATTTCAGGCATTAACCTAAAAAGCCAAGAGTGTTTATGCTTTGGATTAATAAGTAAGAAAGCTCGATTCATAGCTTGGACATAAGTCCAGTAATTAAAAAGAAACAGTTTTTTTTATTACTTACAGGATGAATAAATTCAACCTGTTTAGTCTGGAAAGGAGTTAAACCCCAATCTCTCTGATGCAAGATGCGATTTATTGTTGCCTTTCTATATGCAATAGATTTATTTTGTTCATTATAATTATGTTGAATTTCAACACATTGTAATGAAATGAAGATTGCCTCATATGATTCTCATTCAAGACTATCTTGAGCATAGACAATTGTGCCTAAATACCTTTCCTGGATTTTCCAAGGATCAGTAATTTCATAATCCTTCAAAATGATTTCGAGGATTTTTTCTTTCGTTGTTTTTTGCACAAATTCTGTGACTTCTTGGTTTTGTAAATCCTGAGATTGAGGAGATTTAGTTTCTGATGTGGAAGCCATTGAGCTACCATATAGACATTATTGTAAATCAACAAATTTTCATGGAGCCACATTAGGTTGGCCCCTACCTCTCCTCCCTCTAAAACTGAAAACACCTTGTTGGGGTGTCATTTTAACCCTTTGATGAGGGGTGATCCACCACTCCTTGTCTTTTTCCCTACAAAAATTCACGAGTGAGAAAGTGAAGTAAAGAAATAGTATTACCTGTAATATATTCTATATCAAATTCAAAACAAGATAATTGAGCTTGCCAGTTGGCAAAAAATTGTTTAGAGATAAGATTTTTTACATCTCTATGCAGTATATATGTAATTGAACTGCAATCAATTCTTAATAAAAATTTTTGATTGAATAAATCATATTGAAATTTGGTAATGCATTTAACTACTGAAAGCATTTCTTTTTTTATGGTTCAATTTTTTGTCTTGAGTGGTATTCCACTTGCTAGATGTAAAGCGAACTAATTGTTCTTTATTAAAAGCTTTTTGCTTTAAGATACCTCCATAACAAATATTAGAGAGATCTGTCTCTACTTTTTTAGGGAGAGACGGATCTGCTATATGTAAACAAGGTAACATTTTTACCTTTTGCAAAATTATTTGGACAGCTTTAGTATGATTTTATGTCCATGGATTTTGCTGTTTCTTTAATCTATTATAAAGAATAGCAACATCTAAAGCAAGATTTTTATAGTAGTCTGCTACATAATTGAGCGAGCTAAGAAATCTTTGTAATTGTCAAATATCAGTGATTTCATCTTGAAATTTAGAAGCAAATTCAATGCTTCTTTCAATTGGAATAATTTTATTACGGACAATATTATGTCCTCAAAACCTTATTTTCAGTTTGAAATAATTTGATTTTGGGTTCAGAGATTACAAGCCCATTTTTTTTGTAAGCTATTGAAAAGTTTGTAGTTGTTTAAAATGCTCTTCTATTGATTTAGAGAAAACAAGGACATCATCAATATAAACAAATATATAATCAGAATATGGATTGAAGATTTCATTCATAATTTTCTGAAATTCAGAAAGAGCATTTTTTAAACCAAACAACCTAACATTCCATTCATAATGACCAAACGAAACAGTAAAAGCCATTCTATATCTATCAAATTCATGTATTTGAATCTGCCAATATCCAGATTTTAAATCAAATTTTGAAAATATTAAGGATTTACTTAAGCGATTAAGTCTCTTTTATTTGGTATGGGATAACGAATCCCTTTTAAAATCTCATTTAAAGGTTTATAATTAATAACTAATCTAGGTTTATTTCTTTCCTTTTCTGCATTATTCATAACATAGAATGCAGTACAACTCCATGGTGAACTAAATTTTCTAATTCATTTCTTATTAAGAAGTTCATTAATTTCTTCTTTACAAATTTTTAAATATTCTTGATTCATTTGACAAGGTCGTGCCTTTGTATTGATATTTCTTTCATTGAAATTATCAATATATGGTAAAGCAATACAGTGCTTTTTTCTATCTCAAAAAGCAGCTGGATTGTCACCACAAATTTCCTTTAACATTTTTTATGTAAAGTAGAAATTTTTTTCTTTTATTACATTATTATTCAATTTTTCTTCTATAGATAATAAAGTAATTTCTTCTTGTAAGAAATTAATTTGATTTTGTTTTAACTTAAATTTGTTTATTTGATTCAAAATAATTTCTGTGGAATTAGTAATAAATTTAAAAATAATGGTTTTTCCAAATTTATTAGAATATATGCTAGTATTATCTATTTCATTAATTGACATAATTTTATAAAGAAACGGAGTTCCCAAAATAATATGTTAAGTTAAATTTTTAACTAGTATGAAAGGAGTATTAATACAAATATCATTTTTGCAAATATTAGCATAAGAAATTTTATATTTAATTTCCATTTTATTTCCAGATGCAGAGGTTAGCTGCTACGTAGTTTTCTCAAAAGATTTAGAACGTATTATTCCTTCCAGAATACAATTCTTGTCTGCTCCACCATCAACAAGAGTAGTAAGATTTGATAAAGTATATTCTCGATTTATATTTAAAGTAATAGTTATAAACCTGTTGACCTCACTTTTGGTTGAGGTTTAGTTTTTCCCTTTTAGTAGCCTAAGGTCTAGGCATAGGATTTTCTTATTGACTATTCTTAGAAAACTAGGCATGGAACCCTCACCATTAAAAATTCTACCCTCTTCTTTACTCAACTTGAAGTGCCACATGTTGGTCTCAACCCATATCATTTTGTAGGTGGGATCACTACGGGGGAAACTCAAGATGAGTCACCCTTAGGATTGTTGGACCTTAAGGTTAATCCTGTGTGTTGGTATGGAGCTAAGGCACTCACTAAACTCATCTAAACTCATATACACCCACATTCACTCACAACTCTAAACTCAAATTTCTAGCTTAGATCCTATGATCTTTTTGGATAGTTATGTAGATAGTCCCCTAAACTTATTAGCCCTCGGGCTATGGTTTGGCTAAGACCACTATGTAGAAGACCCAAAATGGGGTTTCCATTGGTCCATGGCTTTTTTGTGATGGTTGTTACCCCAACTCTACCAAAATACCCATCTTGGCCTTTTACCCTTAAAACACCCCCAAATTACCAAAATACCCCTCTTGGACCCAAAATTCCAAAAATTCCTACAAAATCCCAATAAATCCCAAATATTACCAATTTCATTTTGCTTAACTACTACATGACCAAATTTGGCCAATTTGACCATCTTTAACCAAAACCCCCAACTTTGCCTTTAAGGGCCCAAATTCCCCAAATTCCCCAAATTCAAGTCAAATGTCCATCAATTTGACCTCAATTGACCTCAATTTCAATCCTAAACTCAAATTCACTTTTGATATGATCAAATTAAACCAAATCCAAGCTCAATTGGTTCATGATTTGAACCCAATTTTGAGTTAGATTAAAGCCCCAACTTTCACCATATGACCTAATCTCACCAAATTGAACCCATAGCCTAGTTAATTGGCCCAAATTAATGTTGTAAAATCTTTACAACATTTCTATACATCAAAATCAACCATCAATTGACCTTGGTGAAGCCTCATATCCATTTGATTTTGGTCTAAATCTAAAATTCCTAAATTTAGCCCCAAATTGGCTAAGTCCCCAAGTTTCACCAAATTGATTGCCTTAACCTCCAAATTGGCATCCAATTAATGTTAAAAAATATTCATGAGGTCCCTATTGACCATTTACAATAATCAATTTGGACTTAGCCCAAGGCTAACCCAAGCCAAGCCTAGCCCAACATGACCAAATTGATTAAAGTTCAAATATCCCTCAAATTAGCCCTTCAATTGGACTCAAAACCAATCCTTATTGACCATTTACAACAATCAATTTGGACTTATCCCAAGGCTAACCCAAGCTAGACCCAAGCCCAACATGACCAAATTGATTAAAGTTCAAAATTCCCTCAAATTGACCCTTCAATTGAACTGCCCAACATGACCAAATTGATTAAAGTTCAAAATTCCCTCAAATGACCTTTCAATTTAACTCAACCATGACCAAATTGATTAAAGTTCAAAATTCCTTCAAATTGACCTTTCAATTGAACTCAAACATTTAAAATAATCAATTTGGACTTAGCCCAAGGCTAACCCAAGCTAGACCTAAGCCTAGCCCGCATAACCAAATTGATTAAGGTTCAAAATTACCTCAAATTGACCCTTCATATGAGCTCAAAACTACTTCCATCCTTTACCAAAGTTGTTCCTTATGATCATCTACACCACATTCAATATTTATTTGGGTCAATTGACATGGCTAGCCTAGCCCAAACCCAAGTTTTGGTCATTTCACCCACTTGGACCCATGCACTAAATGTGATCAAGCGTGTATGAAACAGACGGAGGAGATCGAGTCGGACGATGCTTCGAAACATAAACCGCGGGCCTAGTCAGCAGCTACGTGGATGGCAACATCCAACCAAAGCGCACCACGCATGCCCTCAGAGCTGCCTAGGATTTAGTCAGCACACACGGTTTAAATAGATAAATAGGACTTTTTCTTAATTATTTAAATACCCTTAACTTAGAAAATTCATAACTTTGTGTAAAAAAATTAACAAAATAAAATAAAAATACCATCTTGCTCAGTGAATAGAGGAGAACAATGTGGAATAAATTTCAAGACCATTTTATGCATATTTTATTTTTAATTAATATGAATCATTTGATTCTCCATGCATATTGACACATCACCTTGGCTTGAAATTTTGGCATATTGTCACTGTCAAGGGAGATATCCTCTGTTTTTTCTAAAGTCAGAGCAGGTTCCTATATAGAGATCTATATTTTTCAAGTTATTCCACATTATTTCTTTAAAATAATCATGGAAATTAGCATATTGATTAGAAAATCCTAAGAAAATTTTGGAAGGTCCACCATAAGTAGAGAAACCTTTGAAAATAATTTCATGGGTCAATTCATTTAAAATACCATTAAACTTTACAAACACCAAATCACTAAAATAATTAATTTTGGAAAAATATAAAACTTTAAATGACTTGATTTTTGATCTCCACTGTGGTTTATGATCCAGAGAACTCATCATAAAAATCACAAACATTTAAATGACTTGCTTTTTAATCTCCACTGTGATTTATGATCCAGAGAACTCATCATAAAAGTTTCAAAATATTTTGAGTCAATTTGATAACTTAAATTGATTTTTAAAGATAAATACCACTCTTAACACTTAAATGATTTTTTAAAAATCAAAATATAACTCAAAAAATCAATAACTTAAATTGATTTTTAAAGACAAATACCACTCTTAACATTTAAATGATTTTTAAAAATCATATCTCCGCTGTGATTTATGATCCAGAGAACTCATCATAAAAATTTTAAAATATTTTGAGTTCATTTGACCAGAGAACTCATCATAAAAATTTCAAATTATTTTGAGTTCATTTGACAACTTAACTTGATTTTTAAAGAAAAATATCACTTTCGAACAATTAAATGATTTTTAAAAAATCAAAATAGAACTCAAAAAATTATGAAACTTAATTTTTTGAGTTCTCTGTGATGAGAGATATTTTATATTTAAATAATTAAAAATTCATAAAAACCACAAAAATAATAAAACTCATGGAAATGTTCTAAATTGCTTCCTAATCACTTAGGAATAATTAGAATATTTTTCCTGATTTTCTAAAGAAAGATATTGATTTTGAAAGCTTAAAAATAATTTTTAAAGGCTAAAAATGAGTTTTCACTAAAATAATTCCAAATAATCAAAGAAAAATAAAAAAAAAAATAAAATTTGCTCCTCTGAGTCCTCTGACCTTATGGAGATTTTTAAAAAATATAAAACTTAATTTTCACCACCTAAAATACTTTATTTTTATTAAATAACCCAGAACTTAAAATAATTCTTATAAATCACAGAGAATTCGAAAAATCATGAAATTTGGTTCAGAGGTTTACCTAGTTGAGGTCTACCTCCAGTAGGAATTTCAAGGGATTAGAATATACCTTGGTCAAGCTAGGAATTTTTTTTTGAAAAATCCTATTTTTGCATTAAAATAATTATATAAATTAAATTAAATCTTGAAAAATCACATTTTCTCCTCTGATGTCTTAATTGACCCATGAATGAGGTAGGCTGAAAAATCACATTTTCTCCTTTGATGTCTTAATTGACCCATGAATGAGGTAGGATAAAAATTAAAGTCATTTGAATTGAATTTGATAAATTATGAAGTGTTAGAGCCTCATGGCTGAAAAATCACATTTTCTCCTTTGATGTCTTAATTGACCCATGAATGAGGTAGGATAAAAATTTGAGAAATCACATTTTCTCCTCTGATGTCTTAATTGACCCATGAATGAGGTAGGATAAAAATTTCAAAGTTTAATTTGAAATTAGAAGCGTCAGAGCCTTAGGGGCAAATGTGTAATTTTGGAAATTTAGCCTTAATTAACATTTAGGCTAAAGTCAAGGAGGGGAATGGGTAACCACTGATCTTAATCAATTTATTTGATGTTTAAAACACAAGGGGTCAATTTGTAGAAACCAATCCCACTTTCTTAATTAAGTTAATAAATTTCTAAATCATTAAGAAATTGGAAGTTTATTAAAATTAAATGATCCTGAACTTAGAGGTATGAATTTTGAAGTCAATAATTAATCAATTTAATACCCCTATTTTGATTTTCAAATAAAATCNGTCACTTTCTTATTTGAAAAGATAAGTTAATAAATTTCTAAATTATTAAAAATTTGGGAATTTATTAAAATAAAATGAATCTAGGACTTTGGGGTATGACTTTTGAAGTCAATAATTAATCAATTTAATACCCCTATTTTGATTTTCAAATAAGGGGTATGACTTCTGAAGTCAATAATTAATCAATTTAATACCCCTATTTTGATTTTCAAATAAAGGTATAACTTTTGAAGTCAATAATTAATCAATTTAATACCCCTATCTTGATTTTCAAATAAATATGACTTTTGAAGTCAATAATTAATAAATTTAATACCCCTATCTTGATTTTCAAATAAAATTCAAATCATGAATCATGACCACTTAAAGCTTAACTCTTTTCAAAATTAAGTAAGACACTCACCTCGGGGTATGAATTTTGAAGTCAATAATTAATCAATTTAATACCCTTATTTTGATTTTCAAATAAAATTCAAATCATGAATCAAGACCACCTGAAGCTTAACCTTTTCAAAATTAATTATGACACTCACCTAGGTCTTATGGGCTTAGTAGTGACTTAGGCTAAATCAAGTTTCATTTAAATGAGGATTAGANAGAATCACGAATCATGACCACTTAAGGTTTAACCCTTTTCAAAACTAATTAAGACACTCACCTAGGCCTTAAGGNACTAAAACTAAGACGTCTTTCATACACTACAAGCCTAATTAGGACCAAAATTTGGTTAAGTGTTCCAATAACATAACTTGTCCCTTAAAGAGTCTTCACCCACATAATTTTCAAAATTAAATTACATATGATAATTATCTTACTCTTAGGGATAATTGAGACANGATAAACATAATTAAATCAAACATCCTTAAAACACCACTAAGCCCAATTAGGAATAAAAAATTTTCTAAGTGTTCAAATTACACTAACTTCCCCTTCAAGGAAATTCACTCACAGAATTTTCAAATAAATGATAAATGATAATTAGCCCTTTCTTAGGGATAATTAAGACTTCAATGTTCACTGAACATTAAGGATATTTGTAGGATGAATTATTAAGAAACATAATAAGTTTAAAAAGAACTCGAGATTTTCCACCAAGCAGCGAGAAAGTAGCATGGACCTGCTTCTTTCTCTAGATCTGTTGGACATCTTGGAGATCTACTAAACTTAATATATCTTGCTTGATAAAGTCATCCTTAATTAAACTTCTAAGGACCCGCCAAGATATGACATAGGGTTAGGAAAATTATCAGAACTCTACTTTTCCTACTCTTCATAAATGCCCTCACATGCATTTTTAAGTTTCAGGTGGGGAACGAGAAGACTCACCAGGTACGCTTTTACAGTTTATAGTTTGTCTTTCTTCTACCTTTTCGTTACATGTTTCATGCTTGCATTTACTAACATAAACTTGCATGTTAACCATAACCATAACCCGAAACCAAAATTAAAATCAACCAAGATATAACTCACCCCACAACAATAAAAATATAAAACAACTCAAAATTTAATCACAAACATCACACAAAACTACAACTTCAACTATTCGAAATATAAAACAACTTAAAATTTAATCACAAACATCACACAAAACCACAACTTCAACTAAATTTAAATATAAAACAGCTCAAAATTTAATCACAAACATCACACAAAACTACAATTGCAACTAAATTAAGACGTCTCTATCTGATGATCGAGAATCCCTCAGAGGAGGTAACCTACGGTTGCTAACGAGGCTTCCCACAGTCTTGATGATCGGGAATCCCTCGGAGGAGGTAACCTACGGTTGCTAACGAGGCTTCCAATGGTTTAAATGAAATCAAAATTTAATCACAAACATCACATAAAACTACAACTTCAACTAAATTAAGATGTCTCTATCGATGAGGTGAATCCCTCGGAGGAGGTAACCTACGGTTGCTAATGAGGCTTACCATGGTTTAAATGAAATTATGGAACTCATTAAGTTGAGTTTAGTAAGTTCATTTGGACTAAGTGATTCCAATAGAAAATAGTGGTGCCTGAACGAGGGAACCGTAGGATCCTAAACGGTGTCGCTCTAATCAAGTTTAATATGCCCTCATAAAATTTAAAGAACTTAAACCATAGGGCCACTTGATTTGACATTATAACTTGACACACTAGTAAACTCGAGCTCGTCACGACAAGTAGCTAGCATGGTGGGCAGCACTGCCATCTTCAACAACAAAACCTGTCTTCCCCAGCTAAACCAAACTTCCTTCCTTAGACTTAAACAACAAAGCCATATGACTTCGAGGTTGCTTGCTTATGTAACGTAAATCCTCACCTTATCTTTAGGCATTTGTATAGCCCTGCTATATATTATAAGCCCTAACTCGTCTTAGGATTTCGAGGTTGTCGTTTGTGATGACCTGAATCCTCATATCTTCCAAGCAATTTGCGTGATTTTTTCACACGAATGTAAGCCCTAATTAATAAAATTGGCAGAATGAAACAGCTAAATATTTCTCCTCAAAACTAAAGCCAAACATTAAGATAGCTTGGGAAGTCACTGGGGTTCTCCTCTGGATCCATAACATCCCCTAGTTCTTCCTCCTTTGGACTCTACAATAGAATGTTCCAAAATTTGAACCAATCCCCTTTCACACCTCTACATCCGATTTCATTGAAGAGTCCTACCCTTTGAAATTCCTGGAAGATAATATTTCTTGATTTTTATCGAGAGTCTTCTTAGATGACTTTAGTCATTTAAGATGTAATTAACTATAAGAGCTTGCCCTTATAGGAAGCATGTCCGAACCCAGCTTAATATAAACATTATTTATCCTTTATATTAAATAGGGGAACTTGTCGGCAAATACAAAGGTTTCACAGACCAAACAGACACTTAGTTTATCTGATCAAACCTCATCCTCAAGTCTTGTGTTTATCTTTTGGGATAGATACTGGATTTGAGGTACAGTGCTCTTTCATTTTAAACTATGAAAAATATTGGGTCAGTTTGACTTCATACTTCAACATCCTTTTGAAGCGGGCAACGAGATTTTGATTCCGGCGACTAACAGCTTCTTAAGTGCAACTGCCCTCCAGCCCCAAAATAACACCGACAGCATATGGCGATTCCGCTGGAGATGTGCTTTTCTCTCCATACAAATCAAGAAATATTATTTTCACACATCGGTAATGTGTCCATGTCCCTCTTCGACCAGATTACCTTTCTTACGTTGACATACTTTACCCATTTCTGTCTTCGGAAAGTACATCAAACTCCTTGGACTTCAAGACTAGTTGTTCAATCGTCTTTGAACAGAGGGGTTTATAAGGCCATTAAAGACTCTTTAAATATTTATATGGGTCAAATCCCCAAAAGGTGTGTCGATGGACTAATTCCACCTGTGCATTCTTTGCCACTAATTGAGTCCTGCACTGGGTCCTAAAATTTCTTCATATCTCCCTTCCAAATTTGATTTTCTATTTCACAAATTAAACCAAATCATGTTGTGCTACGCGCACTTTGAAATTTTCTTATATTAATTAAATTTTACACCTTTTTAAACAAAGATGTTAAAAAATACCCCTAAATTAAGACCCGCCCGGTCTACAGATCAACCTCTATTTTCAGTGTTTGCATTAAAGATTATGAGGTTATTGGCCATATAGCTAACCCTAAAACTTTCTATTTTAAAGCCCGCTGCAATGGCCTACCTAATGCTGACCCTTTCCTGCAATCTGTCAACGGACCGTAGTGCCCGTAACGTCGCTCCCACCATCAAATTCGGAGCTAGATTTGAAGATCTCTAGGTCAGCAAGAGGGCTAAAGCAAGAGGGCTAAAGTTTCCTGCAATCTGCCAACGGACCCTATTCGTGGTAATGAAGATCGCTGCTCCAGAAATGCAAGAACCATCTGCACAATTCAGTTTGAACTCTCTTCAGGACTTCCTTGCCTGTAAGAGGGCTAAAGCTACTACCGTCGCGACACCCGTCAAACCTGCTATCCCCGTTGCTGCTAAGGGGAAAGAGGTGATGGTTGTTGAAGACCTGACTAAGGGATTAATTTTCCCACCACCCGTGTTTGAAATTGGGTCGAGCTAAAGGACTGTACCACTAACCCAAACTCAGAGGAGGAACCACAATAGAAGAGTTCGGAGGGCCATCAAAGCCCAGACTCCTGAGAACACTCCCATTGAGGAGGAGCCTCATCAAATTGAAGAGGTGTTATCAGAAATTTATCCACTCTTACGAGTGAGTAGATTCGATCCTCTAACAGATACTAATGGATATAAGAGTATCCGAAAGATTGCTGCCGCATTACCATCACTCTGTGGACACAGTGAGGAGGGAAAGAAATTCATTCCCATCACCTGAGTTAGTGCAGTCTTTAGAAGGCTTGCTACTAGAGAAGGATGTTCTGTTAGTGAGTTACTTAAATAATTGGGACATGTGATTTCCCCTCGTATGAAAGAAGAAGTTTTGAAGGATGTTAAGTCCGTTAGAAAGTCTCACATGTCGACTGAAAAGTAACCTACCCGTATTCCTATCTGGTTTCGTTTGGGAAAACAAATTAATACTACTAGAGTCAGCACCAATCGTACCACCAGCAGGACCGCAGGTCGCCGACCGATTAAGTCGAGACTGAGTTCAAAAATCTTACTCGTAATTCCTGCAATCCCTGAAAGAAAAACAAGACGATTACCTGACACTATAACCGGTCTACACCACGGGGAGCATACCTTCCCTCGACATACCAATGTCTCTTTAAGACGTCCCATCCTGAGACATCATCGTCAAAGAAGAAAAGGGTATGGGTACCGAAGGCTGCTACACCGATACAGTTTAGTGAGCCTGCAAGACAGGTAGTAAAACCAGTGCCTGAAATATCTGACATCATCGCGATATTAGCCAGCGAGATGGAGGAACAAGTAGAGGATGTCCATCAGGGTCCTCCAGATCTTAAAGCAATGAACAAATCGATAATTGAGGAAAAAGTTAAGAAAATCAGGATCAAGGTTTTTGAGTTAGCTCGAGAGCACGAAGTTACCATTAATAGTGACAATGAAGAATTTGATTATAGTGATTACTTGGAGGAGAATTTCATGGATGTCCATGTAATCAAAACCAGAGCTACCAAATCTACGTGTAAGGCTAAACCCCATACTGAAGAGAATGTCGTAGATGAGCTGCGTAGGGTTATCCTCCTAAGGGATGAACAAGTCAGTCTACTGGAGAAAAGAATAGAAGAAATGACTGCAGCTATGACATCCATGGCCACCATTTAGGGGCAATCACAAGCACCAAGATTGGCTTCTCCAAAGATTAATCATCCAGAAATCATACACATCATAGATGAAAGAATGGAGGCTACTTCGGCAGACAAAGATGAAAAACTAAAGAAGGATTCTCTATTAGGTGCCATGCCAGAAAAAGAGTTCAAGCAAATGGTTGAACAAGTACGGGATGCCTTAGCCCAGTCCAAGGGTGATGCATCAATTTTAAAGGGTGGACTTTACCTGGAGGAGTTCGATGTCGTCCCTTTCTCCAAGGGTTTTGTGGCCCCAAACTTCAAGATATTCGATGGGACTGGAAATCCCAGATAGCACATAGCACATTTCTGAGCCAGTTGTGGCAACACGAGGAATAATGAAGCTCTACTCTGCCAGCAGTTCATCAGCAGCTTGTCAGGGATTGCTTTTGATTGGTACACTGACCTACCTAATGGGGCCGTTAAAACATTTTTTGAGTTGGAATAGTTATTTGTGAAAAGATTTGTTGTGGCACAACATCATGTGTCTATTAGAGAGCTCATGATGGAGAAGTAGAAGCCCAGTGAAACCTTGGAAGACTTTATTTTGAGGTGGAGAAACCTTAACATGAAATGTGAACCTTAGCTACAGAAAAATCAAGCGATTGAGATTTTACTCAAAAGCATTCATGGGATAGTAGCTTTCATGCTTAAGGGACTCACCATTAAATCCTTTGAGAAGCTACTCAGTAAAGCCAACAATTTTAAAGAAGAAATGAAGCACATGGAGCCGCATGAAAAGACTAAGGTGACCAGAGTGTTCAAAAAGAAATCAGGAGTAGTCGCAACTATAGACAAAGGAAAGCAGCCGATAAAGGTATATGCAGAAAAGCATCGCCAGTCTTCATCACAGTACTCTCAGAAACAGAGCAGTCAATCCAACCAACGACCGTCTCAGGAGAGATCACCTTGAACAACAGGTAAAAGAATATCCCTGTTAGAGCGACAAAAATTTGTGTATTCCTTCAAGGATGAAGCTGTACCTAAAATATTCAAAAGCTTGATGAAGAAACCATAATTTAAACTACCTGATCCAAAGAAACCCGAAGAGGTGGATAAGAAGAATGAACCAAATTATTGCACATACACCGGTTGCTTTGGCACACTATAGACAAGTGTTTTGTCTTTAAGGACTAGCTTGAGAAGAACCTCAGTTGCTTGGGCACACTATAGATAAGTGTTTCTTCATTACATACAGGCTCGAGAAGAACCTCAAGAAAGAGAATATAACAATCCCGAAGGAGTATTTGAGAGAACCTGAAAAAGGTTCCATAAATATGATTTCAGCTGAGTCAATCTCTTCGATCGATCCGTATACTGGAACAGATGGATGGAGTTCAACTTGGGATGAACTCAAGAGGGTCCTTAATCAAATACAGGATTCATCAAAACAAGCTTCTACGAACACTAAAGAAGAATGGAAGGAGGTCTGGAGCAGATCGTCCAAGAAGATACTAAACAAGCTAAAGTCTGCATCAAAACAAGCCTCCATTCAGAGTCTGCAGCATACCGGGCCCGAGATGAAGATTTCACAAAAAAATTCATCATCATTAAGGACAAAGAGCAAGAAGAATAAAAGCATCACTGCCAAGATTGATAGTACGGGGGGGGGGGTAGGATAGGGGCTGCCTCTACTAGACTAGTTGTCTCGGATTTGGGGAAGAAAATCCTCGAACCCTTGACTTTGTATGATTATCTTTTTGTCCCTTAGGGTTTTATGAATATAATGATTATGATTTTGACTACTTTTTGACTATTTCTAGTAATAACGTAACTGATTATGACCAATCTAGTTGCAATCTCGATTCCCAAAATGATCCTTAAATTGTACTCGAGTCTGATGAACTCGTTGTCAAGTCCAAAGAAGGCATCAATAATACCGCTTACGACAACACCGATAACGAAGAGCCAATTCTTGAGCATCATGGCACACCGCTTGCCATCAACTTATATCTTTTTGACAAAGAGGAAGAGACACCGGAAGATTCAATAATGATATCTCAAGAAGAAGAAATCACAGAAGTTAACTTAAGGGGCGGAAAAGTGTTACCACCAAGAACAGCTCCAACAGACAAAGGAAAACAGATAATGACTTGAGAAGAGATACCCTCACCTCCGCCAGTGGAAGAACCACATAATCAAGATAAAATCAGAGATCATGCAAAGTAGACTACAACGTGCTAGCTCATCTTAGGAAGTTGCCTGCCCGACTAAGCATATACTACGCTCTGATCCTATCAAAGGAGATGAGAGAATCTCTGGTTATAGATTTGCTTGATCCAGAAAAAAATATCTTAGCTCAGTTGGCTATCACATCCTCAGATGAAGTTTGCTCATTGAGAGAACAGTCAGGGGTAACCTTCACAGATGAAGTTGCCAACCACAACTGTCTGCTCTACATCTCCGTCAACATCTGCAGATTTGTGTTATCGAGAGTTTTAGTGGATGCTGGGGCATCTCTTAACTTGATGAGCCTATGGACATTGACCTATTTGGATATTGAAGCTCGAAAGCTTACGACCGATAAGATGATGTTAAGAGGATTCAACCAAAAGGGAGAAAGAGCCCTTAGACCAATTACATTACTTATGAAGGTTGGAGAACTCGTAATAACAGTTAAATTTCATATCATCAACGTTGAGACCTCTTTTAATGCTCTATTGGGTCGACAATGGATTAATGAGCACAATATGGTTCCATCATCCCTACACTAGTGCATTAAATACCACAAAGATGGTCAAGAAAATTGCATCAAGAGAGATCTACAACCATTTTCAGTGCATGAAGTTGGTATCCATGAAGATGTTGCCTACTAAGCGCCCCCAAAGAAGACTGTCTTCTTGCGTGAGATTTTGACAAACAAAGATGATTATTCAGAAGAATCACAAAAAGGAGGCCAGACAACTCCGCTTCAACAACCTTCTACCACTCCCTTACAACGAGTTGGTGGAGGTTCTTCTAGTTCACGCACCCGAGGTCGAGGCCGGGGACGCGGACGAGGAAAGATCAATTTAATTATTGAACGGACTAGGCCAACTATCAACATTGGTGATGAAGACAATTCTGAAGATGAAATAATGATGTCAAAGAATAAGAAACCTCAGTATGAGATATCCCTAGAAGTTACAGAGAGGAATGAATATGAAACAATGTATGATCGGATAAACCACTATGTGAATGTTATGAACCCTCATTCCCATTCTTCTGTAAAAGGTCGAGAGTTTAGAGGTCAAGGAAGTCCGTAGTTTTGGTTCAAAGCCGATCAAATTTTACCATGCTTCTACCTCTACTGAGCTTGAAAAAGATGTAAATTTGGATGTTAGTGTTAGTTCAAAGCTGATCAAATTTTACCGCGCTTCTACCTCTACTGAGCTTGAAAAACATGTAAATTTGGATGTTGATTCTAAGAATTAATGGAATTGCCTTTTGGCTACTTCTCGTCTTGTGTTCAAAAGTTAATTCAATAGGGACAATTACAAAAAAAATGTCAAAAGATAAATTTCAACTTTTTGAAAAACTATGGAATGCTAAAAGTCGAACTCCCAATTCAAAAGAAGGTCTCAAATTTGGTACAGTTGGACCAGTCGATGATTCTGAATTTTGCATGGTTGTTACTAGTAAGTCAGAAGAGGATTGCCTCGATGTGGAGGATGACTCTACTGATTAACTAATAGAAGATGCTCCCCCAGAATTTGAGGAAATTAAATCTACTATCGATGAATTGAAAGAGACTAACCTCGGGACTGAAGAACGACCTTGGCCTACATTTATAAGTTCTCTACTTGATGATGAAGAATCTGCATAATTAGTCAAACTATTAATAGAATTCAAAAATTTCTTAGCATGTAGCTACGATGAAATGCTAGAACTGTCAGCAGAGGTTGCGGTCCATAAAATTGTGGTGGACAAGAATATAACCCCAGTAAAACAAGCTCCTAGGAGAATGCGCCTTGAAATAGAACAACAAGTCATTGCCGAAGTGAAAAAGTTGATAGACGCCAACTTTGTTAAAGAAGAGCAATACCCCACGTGGTTAGCTAATATTGTACCTGTTAAAAAGAAAAATGGATAGATTTGCATTTGTGTCGACTTCAGAGATTTAAACAAGGCATGTCCAAAAGTCGAGTTTCCACTACCTATACCAGAAATGATGGTGGACATCACTTTGACACATGAAATTTTCTCTTTCATGGAAGGATCGTTGGGATATAACCAAATCAAGATGGCTCCGGAAGATGCAAGCCTCATAGCCTTCAGAACACCGATTGGAATTTTTTGCTACACAGTGATGTCGTTCGGCCTAAAGAATGTCGGAGCAACATATTGGCGAGCAATGACGAAGATTTTTTATGACCTCATTCAAAATCAAGTAGAATGCTACGTGGATGATCTGGTTATCAAAAGTAAATAGAAAATAGACCATTTGTATGATTTGAGGATCATGTTTGAACGGTTACGATGATATGATCTTAAAATGAATCTCTTAAAGTGCGCCTTTGGTGTTACCTCTGGGATATTTCTAGGATTAGTTGACCGTCATTGGGGAATCGAGATCGACCGAAATAAGATTAAAACTATCTTGTAAAGGCCTCCCCCTAAAACCTTGAAGCAGCTATGTTCCTTCCATGGGAAGTTGACATATCTAAGATGCTTTATTTCTAATCTCTCAGGTACGTGTCAGGCTTTCTTGGCATTGATTAAAAAAGACGCCAAATTTATTTAGGAAGAGAAATGTCAGCGGGCCTTTGAGGATGTCAAACAATATTTAATGACACCTTCTGTTTTGGCAGCCCCTATCTCGGGGAAATCGTTTATACTGTATACCACGGCTTTGGATGACTCTCTCGGAGCCCTCTTAGCCCAAGTCAATGATGAGGGCAAAGAAAATGCACTATACTACTTGAGTCATCGTCTAATACCGACGGAGATAAGGTATCCACCTATTGAGAAGCATTGTCTGGCATTAATTTTTGTCACCCAAAAGCTTAGACATTACATGCTTTCTCATAAAATTACTCTGATTTTGAAAGTCAATCTGTTGCAATATTTGATGACCTGACCAATACTTTCCGGACGTTTAGCAATGTGGTCAATGATTTTATTGCAATTTTATATAAATTTTGTTCCCCTCCGCGCTATCAAGTGACAAATTTTAGCGGATTTTTTCGCTGCACACCCACTGCCAGCTGGGTCCTCTCTCAACGACGAGTTACCAGACGAGCAAATATTACAAATAGAATTTTCTAGTGCGCAACGCTGGGAAATGTACTTCGATGGTGATTCGTCGGCCAGGAAAAACAAGGGAACATGCACAGTTATACCAGGCAAGGCAGGGATCAGTTTGATTTTTATTACAACAGATAAGGCTATGATGAGGTTCTCATACCACCTGATAGAGCCGTGCACTAACAATGAAGAAGAATATGAAGCTTTAATCATCAGATTGGAATTGGCAATCTCAATGGATATAACAAACATTGCCATTTATGGTGACTCTCAACTTGGCATTGGCAATTTCAATGGATATAACGAACATTGCCATTTATGGTGACTCTCAACTTGTCATCCAACAATTTCGATGGATATAACGAACATTGCCATTTATGGTGACTCTCAACTTGTCATCCAGCAAGCCGAGAAACCAAGCTGACAGAGTACCATCAGTACACAATGAAGCTCCTGGAGCAGATTCCTGAGGTGACATTTTACCGGATTCCTCAGGGAGATAATACTCATGCTGACGCTCTAGCAAAACTTGCTAAGGAAATGGCGTATCCCCCAGAGGATTCCATCGAAGTCACGGGTGTAAGGAAGACGAGTCTTGTCTCGAAACGACTTCGAAACTCTACAAAAGCCTGGAAAAGAAGAAACAATAAATACAGTTGCAGAAACTAACGAAGATTGGCGTAAGCCATTAATAGAATATTTGCATACTGGAAAGCTACCAGAAGACAGGTCTAAGGAGCTCCACATCACAAGAAGGGCCATGTCTTACACCCTGGTGGGAAATTTTCTTTACAGAAGATCATTCGACCATATGTGGCTATGGTGTTTGAGCAGAGCTGAGGCACATAATATTTTCTAAGAAGTACATGCCAGATTGTGTGGTGCTCACTAGTTAGGGCCAAAAATGATAATGAAAACTAAAAGAATCGGGTATTATTGACCAGCAATGATGTCTGATTACATGGATATAGCCAGAAGATGTCACCAATGTCAAGTGCATGGAGTGGTCTTACACCAGCCTCCGAAAGTGCTACACCCAACTGTTGCCCATTCATGTGTTAGGGCATGTGCATAATGGGTCCGATAGACCCTCCATCTTCCAAGGGACACAAGTTTATACTTGTCGCTACAGACTACTTCTCCAAATGGGCAGAGGCAGTACCGTTACGTGAGGTTACGACACAACACGTCCTTCAAATTTTTAAAAGCCAAATCGTCTATTGTTTGGGAGTACCGCGAAGAATAATCTCTGACAATGGGACAGCTTTCAAAAGTACAAAGATCAACAATTTCGTCAGANATCTCTCAGAGTCGCCGTTGCCAACCAACTCACAACGGAAGAAAGCGCAAAACTCAGACTTGGAGAATTTGAGAGTCTCAAGGGAAAGCGATTGGAAGCACAACAACATTTCGAGCTCTACAAGGCAAAGATGGTACAAACCCATGACCACCCAAGGACATTCAAAGTTGGTGACCTCGTACTTGTGCTCAAAAGACCTATTCTTGCACGCCGCAAAATAGGTGGAAAATTTGAGCCAACTTGGGAGGGACCATTTGTCGTTGAGAAGGTCTATACAGGAGGAGCCTACCAGTTAGTGGACTTCTGGGGTGAAAGACCCATGTTACCGATAAATATACCTGAAAACCTATTACACAACCTGATGCTGCTTAATGCCGCTTGCCTCTGCTTTCTTTGAAAACTTTGAAACTTTGATTGTTTAAGGTTATCTATGCGGTCAAATGTCTACGACCGAGTCCAAACTTTGTAATTAACCTCAATATAATGAATGTTTTGAGAAGATTTTTGAACTTCGCACGTTCTCTTTTCTACTTTTGAATTTAAATACCCTATTAAATCAAACGAAACTCCCACATAAAGTGAATAATCCTCTTCACCAAAAAAAAAACTAAAATTTACTTTAATAAATACTTTGTTTTGTTCTTGTTCATGCCAAGTTTCGGCCCACTGACATTTTTTTCTGTCGTCTGCAGAAAAATGTCAGGACAGAGGCTGATCTTTGCCTTCGAGGATGGCTGGAACCTCGCACTGAATGAAGAGATGGCGCCGCAAGGAGGTGTCATAGATTTCAACGTGGATTTCAACCAGGTTGATATGGACTATGAGGGTCCCCTAATGGACTTAGTCAGCAATAAAGAAAAGGAGGGACTTCCTTCACTGTTGAGGGTGACCACTCAAGACAATGTGTCACACAAAGGTAAAAACGTGATAGCGGAACAAGATCCGATGGAGGGGCCCAGCCATCTGCCCTCCATGGTAGCTACTCCAGCAAGGGACCTGATAGCCGCCCGTAATGAAAGATTACCAAATACTCTGCTCCGCAAGACGTAGCACATAAATGCCAGCCGAAACAAATAGAGAGCCTTTCCGCGATAGGAACGTAAATGCCAGAGAAATGTGAGCAGTTTCCTTACCCCCATTCCTGAGGGACATATTTATGACCAAGATTTGAGAGAAACTTCTGTCAGCCTGCCCACTACAGATGAAGAGTCAGGATTTGTGACAGAATCAGATGTGCTCCCAGTTCCAGATATCTTATGCAGGGGTTGCCTAACTTGCAACGTTGAGGTACCGGTCGGGACATTAGTCACGAGCGCATTTGTAGAATGCCCGGACTACAAAGTTCTGCATCTACAACATTTCGGTACATTAGAAAAATACACTTCAAGCACCAACGAGTCTCAGACTCCAGACTTCGCGACAAATGAACCATATGTCCCACTGGGGACGGATCAGCGCGCACCATGGAGCCCAGGATCATACATCCCACTAGAGGCTGAATCTCATATTTCGGATCGACCAACACCAGTTTAGGTTCCTGCCAAGGCTCGAAGGAAGGAACACCCACGACAGCTGCCAACTCGTGCTATGGTAGAATACTACAAGATAAGCAGAGTAAATCAAAGAGAATTCGAGTTTTATGAAGAAGTTCAGGGAAAGTTCGTCAACATATTGGAAGGTCTGGAGCTATATACCACTCTGAAACTGATGAAAGAAGCATTCTGGACTACATCTTCAATTTAAGAGATAGAGGTCGAGCAGGCCTTCTCATGGAGAGGACATATTCCGAATCGAAGAAATGGATGAGGGGAAAGGGAAGAAGCACCATCCAATGCGGCTGTTGCTACAAATTGACGAACGATAAACAGGGGAATCTGCCTGGGATTCTCAGATACGACCAAGTGGATCCGTTATCACCGATGATAAAATGGATGATCAAGAGAATAGTCAAGTGAAATATTCTACCCGCTACTTGCATTCCCAATGGTTGCATCATTAACATTTATGAAGAAGGTGACTGCATTCCCCCGCACATCGACCACATGATTTTGTGAGGCCTTTCTGCATGGTCTCGTTCATGAGTAACAACAATATTCTATTTAGAAAAGAAATTGATATAGTCGTCCCTAGTGAATTCAGAGGAGCTGTGGAGATTCCTCTTCCAGTTGGTTCAGTGCTTGTCCTGAAGAGCAATGGTGCAGACATTGCCAAGCACTGCATTCTAGGAGTGCGACACCGTAGGGTGTCTGTAACCTTCCGCAGAATGGACGATAGTAAAATACCGTGTGGATTCCAGTAGGACCCATAATTGGAGGAGTTATTTCCATACAAGCTATGAGAAGGTTGTACCTCTATGTACATGCAAAGGAAACTCTTATCCTGGAGCATGACTTAGAAGGTCTGCTTGATCAGGAGCTCAATATACCAAGCACAGAGGGTTTACTTACTTTCTTTTAATAGCATGACATGTATCTGATGTATGCAATCAACAATGTATTCATATCATGAGATGATTCTCAATGTATTTCAGCATGGATTACATGATGTACCTTTTGAGGCATTAGCCTATGTCTGATTTATGACATCCCTTTTTGGGGTAAATTAATGGAAATTTCTCTCAAATTGTGCCTTTTTTCAGTTGTCTTTTTGTGCGATGGATGAAAGCCACAATCCATGCGATGATTCAAAATTTCAATGAATAAAGAACGAAACAACAAATCTTCAACAATAAATAAAACACAAATGAAAAATAGTCATAAATGAGCGAATAACAAAATAAATTTCTTTCAAAAATCAACCAATTAAAATTAAAACTTTAAGAAAACATTTTTAAGAAATTAAATATGCTAAAAACAACAAGAAAATGAAATTAAATATGCTAAAAACAACAGAAACCTGCTGAGTGGATGCTTCCGTTTTTGGAATTTCCTACACTTTGTGCACGCAGCACAACCACGTTATCTACCTTAACTCTCTTCACATCCTCACAGAATTTTGCATTCTACACAAAACTCCACAAAGCTCTACAAATCTTTCTCAACAAAATCAACCTTTCCACATGACACACTTCTGCAAATTCAACACCACAAGCTCTTTGTAAATTTCAAATCACATCTTAAAATCAGTACCTAAATCTTGATTCTCACATTTCGAGGTCGATACCTAAATTTTGACTCTCTCCTAGAATTGATACCTACATTTCAATTCTTTCATCTTCGGATTGATACCTACATTTCAATTCTCTCATCTTTGGATTAATACCTACATTTCAGTTCTCACATCTCGGAATTGATACCTACATTTCAATTCTCATTTTTGAGTCAATATCTAAATCCTGATTCTCACATTTCGAGGTCGATACCTAAATTTTGACTCTCTCCTGGAATTGATACCTACATTTCAATTCTCTGCATCTTTGAATTGATACTTACATTTCAATTCCCACATTTCGAGGTCGATACCTAAATTTTGACTCTCTCCTTGGAATTGATACCTACATTCAATTCTCACATCTTGAAAAATCCTGATTCTCACATTTCGAGGTCGATACCTAAATTCGACCCTCTCCTGGAATTGATACCTACATTTCAATTCTCATTTTTGAGTCAATATCTAAATCCTGATTCTCACATTTCGAGGTCGATACCTAAATTTTGACTCTCTCCTGGAATTGATACCTACATTTCAATTCTCACTTCCGAATCAGTCCTACATTTCTGATTCATTTCATTCAAGGTCGGTCCTTACATTCCGACACCCTCTTTTGAGAATCGACCTACATTTCAGTCCTCATTTCTGAATCATTCTTACATTTCTGATTCATTACATTCAAAGTCGGTCCTTACATTCTAACACCCTTTTTTGAGAATTGACCTAAATTTCAATTCTCATTCCCGAATCAGTCCTACACTTCTGATTCATTACATTCGAGGTTGGTCCTTACATTCTGACATTCTCTTTTGAGAATTGATATACATTTTAATTCTCATTCCTATAATTCTGGTTCATTAAATTCGAGGTCGGTCCTTACATTCCGACATTCTCTTTTGAGAATTTAAAAAATTGATATACATTTCAATTCTCATTCCTACTTTTCTGATTCATTACATTTGAGGTTGGTCCTTACATCCCGACACTCTCTTTTGAGAATTGACCCATATTTCAATTCTCATTTTCGAATCAGTCCTACATTTCTGATTCATTACATTCGAGGTCGGTCCTTACACTCTGACTCACTCTCTCTCTCTCTCTTTGAATTGATATCTGAATTTCAATTCCCACCTCAGGGTCAGCACTTACATTCTGACTCCCATCCTTTGGAATTCTTTGAAATTTCATAACTCAAAGTCCACTCTCCAATCCCCAACGAGAGTCCCTACTTCTCGACTTAATTAAGCACACACTTGCTAATTCCCCGGCAGAAATAAATCACACACACAACCCTACACATTTTTTCGGGTCTGTAGAGTTTGAGGTTGTATTGTTTTTTGTTGATCTCGTCGGTCAACGCCAATACGCGCAGTGTGCTTGCCCAGCACACCACACCTATTGGGGGTCCATTTATTGACCTCACTTTTGGTTGAGGTTTAGTTTTTCCCTTTTAGTAGCCTAATGTCTAGCCTTAGAATTTTTCTATTGACTATTCTTAGAAAACTAGACATGGAACCCTCACCATTAGAAATTCTACCTCTTTAGTCAACTTGAAGTTCCACATGTTTGTCTCAACCTCTAGCATTTAGTAGGTGGGATCACTATGAGGGAAACTCAAGATGAGTCACCCTTAAGGTTAACCCTGGGTGTTGGTATGAAGCTAAGGCACTCACTACACTCATCTACACTCATATACACCCACATTCACTCACAACCCTAAACTCAAATTTCCAGCCCAGATCCATTGATCTTTTGGGATACTCATGTAGATGGTCTCCTAAACCTACTAGCCCTAGGGCTATGGTTTGGCTAAAACCACTATGTAGAGGACCCAAAATGGGTTTTCCATCGGTCCATGGCTTTTTTGTGATGATTGGTACCTCAAATCTACCAAAATACCCATCTTGACCTTTTACCCCTAAAACACCCCCAAATTATCAAAATACCCCTCTTGGACCCAAAATACAAAAAATTTCCAAAAATTCCCAATAAATCCTAAATATTCTCAATTTCATTTATCTTAACTACTACATGACCCAATTTGACTAATTTGACAATCTTTAACCAACACCCCCAAATTTGCCTTTACGGGCCCAAATTCCCCAAATTCAATTCAAATGTCCATCAATTTGACCTAAATTGACCTCAATTTCAATCCTAAACTCAAATTAACTTTTGATGTGATCAAATTAAACCAAATCCAAGCTCAATTGGTCCATTATTTGAACCCAATTTAAAGTTAGGTTAAATCCCCAATTTTGACCATATGACCTAATCTCACCAAACTGAACTCATAACCTAATCAATTGGCCTCAAATAATGTTGAAAAATCTTTATAACATTCCTATACATAAAAAAAAACCATAAATTGACCTTGGTGAAGGCTAATATCAATTTGATTTTGGCCTAAATCCAAAACTCCCAAATTTAGCCCCAAATTGGCTAAGTCCCCAAGTTTCACTCAATTGATTGCCTTAACCTCAAAATTGGCATCCAATTCATGCTGGAAACTCTTCATGAGGTTCCTATTGACCATTTAAAATAATCAATTTGGACATAGCCCAAGGCTAACCCAAGCTAGACCCAAACCAAATTGATTAAGGTTCAAAATTCCCTCAAATTGACCCTTCAATTGAGCTCAAACCATTTTCATACTTCATCAAAGTTGTTCCTTATGATCATATACACCAAATTCACTATTTATTTGGCCCAATTGACATGGCTATCCTAGTCCAAACTCACGTTTTGTTCATTTTCACCAAGTTGGACGAATGCACTAAATGTGACTTAACCACCCTAAAGTCACCAAATTAACTCCATCACAGCCATTAGTTGGACTTAGTGACCAGTCTAAACACCATCAAACCACCTAAATCAAGCCATGGACCAAAGGTTCCCCAAATTAAGGGATATTTATCACCTAAATCAAGCCATGAACCAAAGGTTCCCCAAATTAAGGGATCTTATTTCCAAAAATGCACATGCTTAATCAAGCCATGGGCCAAAGGTCCCCCAAATTAAGGGATCTTATTTCCAAAAATGCACATGCTTAAGATATCTTAGACCAAAGGTCCCCCTAATTAAGGGATCTTATTTCCAAAAATGCACATGCTTAAGATATCTTCGTTCCCATAAATTAAGGGATCTTATTTCCAAAAATGCACATGCTTAAGATATCTTTGCCAAATCCCTCCAAATTAATGGATATTATTTCCAAAAAGGCACATGCTTAAGATATCTTTGCCAAATCAAAGCACATTTGCATTAAATTGTTGTGATGGATTCCTCTGGGTTCCCTGAGCTCCTGCCACCTCCCCCTGGCCGGCCGGCCAGCCTTGTGGCAGGAAAAGCTCAAAACCAAGAGCCACCCCCATGGCACCTCACCCAAATCAAACCTAGAGGCCAGCTCATCCAAATCAAAACGAAGAGCTCCTCCGCCCTCCACCTAAGCACCACAATGCACCCAAACTTGTGCCCTGAGAGCCACCATGGACTTTTTTATAAAAAATCACCTCCCACGACCATGGGAGGTGTGCTGAAAATTTCTCAGAGAGGAGTTTTATAAAAACTCACCTCAACGGCCATGGGAGGTGTGCTGAAATTTTCTTAGAGAGGCCTCTCCAAACTTCTCTTAAAATCACCTCCCACGACCATGGGAGGTGTGCTGAAATTTTCTCAGAGAGGCTTCTCCAAACTTCACACAGGAACTCACCTCCACGGCCATGGGAGGTGTGCTAAAAATTTTCTCAGAGAGAGCTTCCCAAATCACTCACAGAGCTTCTTTGAGACCTCCACGAGCCATGGGAGGTAAAAATTTCTTAGAGAGGCCTCTCCAAACTTCACACAGAGCTTCTCTAAGATCCCCTCAGTGCATTCCAACCATCAGAGAGGCCTCTCCAAACTTCGCACAGAGCTTCCCTACTATCCCCTCAGTGCATTCCAACCATTTTCCCTCACCAATTCCCATTATCGGAGCTCAATTTTGAGCCCGAAACCTTGCCGGAAACTAGGACAGAACCCAACACACCTCCACAGTCCACCAAACTCAAATTAACTTCACCCACACCTTACCAATAATGAAAGAAGCCAAAACCCCATAAAATTCCCCTCCCACAGAGCCTCTACCAAAGCTCTAGACCAACACCCAAATCCTTTTGTGATTGAATTCCTACTTAGGTCTTACACCAAGACCAGGTACTCATTCCGTAGCCTCCTTGGACCCCAATGAACGTGTTGAACCCCTCTGATCGAAGTTTCACTTCTCAGAGCAAAGGTATAAAACCTCACCTCATCCTGAACCTATTTCGATTCTCCTTTTAATTAAGCTTAAGTTAATTGCATGATTACCATATGGATATGTTTGTCTCACTTAGACGAGTCCATAGGATCAAACCCAAGGTGATTTTGTTGAGTCTAGGCTAAGATGATGGGGATGATGATGGTCGTTTGATCAAGCGTGGACGGTCACGGTATCATTCTATTGGGGATGATGATGGGGAACCGTTTGATCAAGCGTGTATCAAACGGATGGAGGAGATTGAGCCGGACGACACTTCAGGACATAAATCATGGGCCGAGTCGGCAACTACGTCGATGGCGACATCCAACCAGAGCATGCCACGCATGCCCTCGGAGCTGCCTAGGATCTAGTCAGCTCGCGCGGCTTAAATAGATAAATAGGGCTTTTTCTTATTTATTTAAATACCCTTAAATTAGAAAATTTGTAACTTTGTGTACAAAAGTCACAAAAAAAAAAAAAAAACCCTCTTGCTCAGTGAGCAGAGGAAAACAATGTGGAATAAATTTCAAGACCATTTTATGCATATTTTATTTTTAATTAATTAAACACTATTTTGAATCATTTGATTCTCCATGTATATTGGCACGTTACCTTGGCTTGAAATATTGACATGTTGTTGCCTCTATTAAGGGAGATATCCTCTGATTTTTCCATGGTCAGAGGAGGTTCCTATACAGAGATCCATATTTTTTAAGTTATTGCACATTATTTCTTTAAAATAATCATGGAAATTAGCATATTGATTAGAAAATCCTAAGAAAATTTTGAAGGTCTACCATGACCAGAGAAACCTTTGAAAATAATTTCATGGGTCAAGTCAATTAAAACAGAAGGTCAACCATGACTAGAGAAACCTTTGAAAATAATTTCATATGTCAATTCATTTAAAATACCCTTAAATTTTACAAACACCAAATCACTAAGATAAATAATTTTGGAAAATATAAACCTTTAAATGACTTGAGTTTTAATCTCCACTGTGGTTTATGATCCAAAGAACTCATCATAAAAATTTCAAAATATTTTGAGTTCATTTGACAACTTAAGTTGATTTTTAAAGATAAATATCACTTTTGACACTTAAATAATTTTTAAAAAATCAAAATAAAACTCAAAAAGTTATGAAACTTAGTTTTTTGAGTTCTCTGTGATCAGAGATATTTTATAAAAATAAAATTATATTTAAAAACAAACTTGATTTTTAGCCTATTTTAAATATTTAAATAATTAAAAATTCATAAAAACCACAAAAATAAATAAAACTCATGTTTGTTATAAATTGATTTCTAATCACTTAGGAACAATTACAATATTTTTCCTGATTTTTTAAATAAATATATTGAATTTCAAAGCTTAAAAACAATTTTCAAAGGCTAAAAGTGAGTTTTCATTAAAATAATTCCAATAAATCAAAGAAAAATAAAAAATTATAAAATTTGCTCCTCTAAGTCCTCTAACTTTAGGGAGATTTTTCAAAAATACAAAACTTAATTTTCACTGCCTAAAATATTTTATTTTTATTAAATAACCCAGAACTTAAAATAATAATAATAAATCACAGAGAATTCAAAAAATCATGAAATTTGGTTCAAAGGTTTACCTAGTCTAGGTCTACCTGTAGTAAGAATTTCAGAGGATTAGAATTTACCTTGGTCAAGTTAGAATTTTTCTTTGAAAAATCCTATTTTTGCAATAAAATAATTATATAAATTAAATTAAATTTTAAGAAATCACATTTTCTCCTCTGATATCTTAATTAACCCATTAATGAAGTAGGATAAAAATTTCAAAGTCATTTGAATTGAATTTGACAAATTATGAGGTGTTAGAGCCTTAGGGGCAAATGTGTAATTTTGGAAATTTAGTCTTAATTAACATTTATGCTTAAGTCAAGGAGGGGAATGGGTAACCTCTGATCTTAATCAATTTATTTGATGCTTGAAACACAAGGGATCAATTGGTAGGAACCAATCCCATTTTCTTAATTAAGTTAATAAATTTCTAATTCATTTAAAATTTGAAAGTTTATTAAAATTAAATGATCATGGACTTAGGGGTATGAATTTTGAAGTCAATAATTAATATATTATAATTAAATGATCTTGGACTTAGGGGTATGACTTTTGAAGTCAATAATTAATCAATTTAATACAATCAAATGATCCTGGACTTAGGGGTATGACTTTTGAAGTCAATAATTAATCAATTTAATACCCCTTTATTGTTTTTTTTTCAAATAAAATCCAAATCATGAATCATGACCACTTAAATCTTAACCTTTTCAAATTTGATTTTCGACTTAGGGGTATAACTTTTGAAGTCAATAATTAATCAATTTAATACCCCTATCTTGATTTTCACTTAGGGGTATGACTTTTGAAGTTAATAATTAATCAATTTAATACCCCTATTTTGATTTTCAAAAAATCCAAGTCATGAATCATGATCACTTAAAGCTTAACCATTTTCAAAACTAATTAAGACACTCACCTAGATTAATCCAAATCATGAATCAAGACCACCTAAGGCTTAACCTTTTTCAAAACTATCTTGGACTTAGGGGTATGACTTTGGAAGCCAATAATTAATCAATTTAATACCCCTATCTTGATTAGGACTTAGGGGTATCTTTTGAAGTCAATAATTAATCAATTTAATACCCCTTATTTTGATTTTCGACTTAGGGGTATAACTTTTGAAGTCAATAATTAATCAATTTAATACCCCTATCTTGATTTTCGACTTAGGGGTATGACTTTTGAAGCCAATAATTAATCAATTTAATACCCCTATTTTGATTTTCACTTAGGGGTATGACTTTTGAAGTTAATAATTAATCAATTTAATACCCCTATTTTGATTTTCAAAAAATCCAAGTCATGAATCATGATCACTTAAAGCTTAACCATTTTCAAAACTAATTAAGACACTCACCTAGATGAATCTAAATCATGAATCATGACCACTTAAAACTTAACCCTCTAATTAAGACCCTCACCTAGGTCTTATCAAATCATGAATCATGACCACTTAAAGCTTAACTCTTTTCAAAATTAAGTAAGACACTCACCTCGGGGTATGAATTTTGAAGTCAATAATTAATCAATTTAATACCCTTATTTTGATTTTCAAATAAAATTCAAATCACGAATCATGACCACTTAAGGTTTAACCCTTTTCAAAACTAATTAAGACACTCACCTAGGCCTTAGGCTTAGTGGTGACTTAGGCTAAATCAAAATTGACTAAATGAGGATTAAGGAAATAAACATAATTATATCAAACATCCTTGAAACACCATTAAGCCCAATTAGGTTTAAAAATCATAATCAAACATACTTGAAGGTGGTGACTTAGGTCAAATCAAATCTGACTAAATGAGGATTAGAGAAATAAACATATTTATATCAAACATCCTTGAAACACCACTAACTTGATTTTCAAATAAAATTCAAATCATGAATCATGACCACTTAAAATTTAATCCTTTTCAAAACTAATTAAGATACTCACCTAGGTCTTAAGGGCTTAGTGATGACTTAGGCTAAATCAAAATTGACTAAATGAGGATTAGAGAAATAAACATATAAAAATCAAAATCCTTGAAACAGCACTAAGCCCAATTAGGATTAAAAATTTGGCTAAGTGTTCAAATTACGCTAACTTCCCCTTCAAGGGAATTCACTCGCAAAAATTTCAAATTAAATGATAAATGATAATTACCCCTTTCTTATGGATAATTGAGACTTCAATATTCACTGAGCATTAAGGGTATTTATAGGATGAATTATTAAGCAACATAATAAGTTTAAAAAGAGCTCGGGATTTTCCACCTAGGCAGTGAGAGAGTAGCATGGACCTGCTTCTTTCTCCAGATCTGTTGGACATCTTGGAGATCTACTAAGCAGCGAGAAAGTAGCATGGACCTGCTTCTTTCTTTAGATATGTTGGACATTTCAGAGATCTACTAAACTAAATATATCTTGCTTGATAAAGTCATCCTTAATTGAACTTCTAAGGACCCGCCAAGATATGACATAGGGTTAGGAAAATTATCAGAACTCTACTTTTCCTACTCTACATAAATGCCCTCACATGCATTTTTAAGTTTCAGGTGGTGGAACGAGAAGTCTCGCCAGGTATACTTTTACAGTTTATAGTACCGTCTTTCTTCTACCTTTTCCTTACATGGTTTCATGCCTTCATTTACCTACATAAACTTGCATGTTAACCATAACCATAACCTGAAACCAAAATTAAAATCAACTAATATAAAACTCATGGCCACAACATTAAAAATATAAAACCACTCAAAATTTAATCACAAATATCACACAAAACTACAACTTTAACTAAATTAAGATGTCTCTATTGGATGATCGTGAATCCCTCAGAGGAGGTAGCCTACGGTTGCTAACGAGGAATCCCATGATTTAAATGAAATTATGGAACTCATTAAGTTGAGTTTAGTAAGTTCATTTGGACTAAGTGAATCGATAGAAAATGGTGTCGGAACGAGGGTTTAGTAAGTTCATTTGGACTAAGTGAATCCAATAGAAAATAGTGATACCGGAACGAGGGAGCCGTAGGATCCTAACTGGTGTCGCTCTAATCAACTTTAATATGACCTCATAAAATTTAAAGATGCGTTTGATAAGTTCATTTGGACTAAGTGAATCCAATAGAAAATAGTGATGCCGGAACGAGGGAACTTCAACCATAGGGCCCACTTGATTTGACATTATAACTTGACACATTAGAAAACTCGAACTCGTCACAGGAAGGAGCTAGCATGGTGGGCAACACTGCCATCTTCAACAGCAAAACCTGTCTTCCCCAGCTAAACCAATCTTCCTTCCTTAGACACACGGCCATCTTCAACAACAAAACCTGTCTTCCCCAGCTAAACCAATCTTCCTTCCTTAGACTTAAAGTCATCTTCAACAGCAAAACCTGTCTTCCCCAGCTAAACCAATCTTCCTTCCTTAGACTTAAACCCGGAAAACCTATCTTCCTCAGCTAAACCAATCTTCCTTCCTTAGACTTAAACAACAAAGCCATAGACTTTGAGGTTGCTTGCTTATGCAACGTAAATCCTCACCTTATATTTAGGCCTTTGTATAGCCCTAACTTCGAGGTTGCTTACTTATGCAACGTATATCCTCACCTTATCTTTAGGCCTTTGTATAACCTTGCTATATAATATAAGCCCGAACTCGTCTTAGGATTTTTAGGTTGTCGTTTGTGATGACCTAAATCCTCATATCTTCCAGGCTATTTGCGTGATTGTTTCACACGAATGTAAGCCCTAACTAATAAAATTGGCAGGATGAAACACCTAAATATTTCTCCTCAAAATTGAAGCCAAACATTAGGATAGCTTGGGAAGTCACTGGGTTCTCCTCTGGATCTATGACATCCCCTAGTTCTTCCTCTTTTGGACTCTACAATAGAATGTTCCAAATTTGAACCAATCCCCTTTCACACCTCTACGTCCGATTTCGTTGAAGAGTCCTGCCCTTTGAAATTCCTTGAAGATAATATTTCTTAATTTTTATCGAGAGTCTTCTTAGGTGACTTTGGTCATTTAAGATGTAATTAATTATAGGGGCTTCCCCTTATAGCAAGCATGTCTGAAATCAGCTAAATATAAACCTTATTTAATCCTTTATATTAAATAGAGGAACTTGTCGGCAAATACAAAGGTTTCACAGACCAGACGCACGTCATAATTTACTTGGTTTATTTGATCGAGCCTCATCCTCAAGTCTTGTGTTTATCCTTCGGGACAGATACAGGATTTGAGGTATAATGGTCTTTCATTTTAAAATATGAAAAATATGGGGTCAGTCTGATTTCATACTTCAATGTCCTTCAGAAGCGGGCGAAGGGATTTCGATTATGGTGACCGACAACTTCTTATGGGCAACTCCCCTCCAACCCGAAATAACGCCGACAACTACTGTCGACTCTGCTGGGGGTGTGCTTTTCTCTCCATACAAATCAAGAAATATTATTTTCACACATTGGTAATGTGTCCATGTCCCTCTTGGACCAAATTACCCTTCTTCCGTTGACATACTTTACCCAATCTTGGGAAAGTACAACCAACTCCTTGGACTTCAGGACTAGCTGTTCAACCATCTTTGAACAGAGGGGTCCAAAAGGCTATTAAGAACTCTTTAAATATTTATATGGGGTTGAATCCCCAATAGGTGTGTCAGTGGACACATCTCCCTTCAAAATTTGATTTGTTATTTCGCAAATTAAACCAAATCATGTTGTGCTGCACACACTTTGAAATTTTCTTATATTAATTAAATTTTGCACCATTTTAAACAAAGATGTTAAAAAATACCCATAAATTAAGACCCACTCGGTCTACAGATCAAACTCTATTTTCAATGCTTGCACTAAAGATTACAAGGTTTTTGGCCATATAGCTAACCCTAAAACTTTCTGTTTTAAAGCCCGCTGCAATGGCCTACCCACCGCTAACCTTTTCCTGCAATCTGCCAACGGACCGCAGCGATCGTAACGTCGGGAAAGCCCTATTCATGGTAATGAAGATCGCTGCTCCAGAAATGCAAGAACCGTCTGCAGAATTCAATTTGAACTGCCTTCAGGACTTCCCTGCCTATAAGAAGGCTAAAGCTACTACCGTCGTGACACCCGTCAAACCTGTTATCCCCATTACTGCTAAGGGGAAAAAAGTGATGGTCGTTGAAGACCCGACTGAGGGATTAATTTTCCCACCACCCGTGTTTGAAATTGGGTCAAGCTCAAGGACTGTACCACTAACCCAAACTCAGAGGAGGAGCTACAATATAAGAGTTCGGAGGGCCATCAAAGCCCAGACTCCTGAGAACACACCCGTTAAGGAGGAGCCTCATCGAATTGAAGAGGTGTTACCAGAAATTTATCGACTCCTACGAGGGAGTAGATTCCATCCTTTGACAGATACTAATGGATATGAGAGTATCCGGAAGATTGCTGTCGCATTACCATCACTTCGTAAACACAGTAAGGAGGGAAAGAAATTCATTCCCATCACCCGAGTTAGTGCACTCTTCAGAAGGCGTGCAACTAAAGAAGGATGTTCTGCTAGTGAGTTACTTAAACGAGTGGGACATGTGATTTATCCTCGTATGAAAGAAGAAATTTTGAAGGATGTTAATTCCGTTAAAAAGTCTCATAAGTCAACTGAAAAGTCGCCTACCCATATTACTATCTGGTTTCGTTTGGGAAACCAAATTGATACTACTATAGTCACCACCGATCGTACCACCATAAGTCGCCGAGCAATTAAGTCGAGACTGGGTCCGAAAATCTTACCCGTCATTCATGCAATCCCTGAAAGAAAAACAAGATGATTACCTGATACTGTAGCTGGTCTACACCATAGGGAGCATACCTTCCCTCGACATACCAATATCTCTACTAAGACGCCCCATCCTGAGACATCACCATCAAAGAAGAAAAGGGTATGCGTACCCAAGGTCGCTGCAATGATACAGTTAAGTGAGCCTGCAAGACAGGAAGTAAAACCAGTGCCTGAAATATCTGACATCGTCGCGACAATAGCCAGCGAGATGGACGAACAAGTAGAGAATGTCCATCAGGGTCCTCCAGATCTTAAAACAATGAAGGAATCGATAATTAAGGAAAAAAGTTGAGAAACTCAGGATCAAGATTTTTGAGTTAGCTCGAGAGCACGTAATTCCCGTTAATAGTGACAATGAAGGTTTTGATTACAATGATTACTTGGAGGAGGATTTCATGGATGTCCATGTAATCGAAACCAGAGCTACGACATCTAAGCGAGAGGCTCAACCCCACACTGAAGAGAACGCCGCAGATGAGCTGCATAGGGTTATCCTCCTAAGGGATGAACAAGTTAGTCTACTGGAGAAAAGAATAGAAGAAATGTTGCAGCTATGACAGCCATTGCCACCATTCAGGGGAAATCACAAGCACCAAGATTGGCTTCTCTAGAGATTAATCAGCCAAAAATCGTACACATCACAGATGAAAGAAGGGAGGCTACTTTGGCAAACAAAGATGAACAATCAAAGAAGGATTCTCTGTTAGGTGCCATGCCAGAAAAAGGGTTCAAGCAAATGGTTGAACAAATACGGGATGCCTTAGCCTAGTCCAAGGGCGGTGCATCAATTTTAAAGGGTAGACCTTACCGAAAGGAGTTTGATGTCGTCCCTTTCCCCAAGGGTTTTATGGCCCCAATCTTTAAGATATTTGATGAGACTAGAAATCCCAGACAACACATAGCTCTAAATAAAGCTTTAATTTTCTTTAATGAATGGCTTATTTACTTTATCGATGGGACTAAATGGCTTATTTACTTTATCTTCTTCAATGAAAGAAGAAATACTTAAAATTGCATCTCAAATCAAAGATGAAAAGATTAGAAATAAAATGCTTAAAATAATAATTGAATCTAAAGAAAAATCCTCCTCTTCTAATATCATTCCTTTTCAAGAATATTCAATGAAAGAAGATCTAAATAAAGCTTTAATTTTAAATTCTGATAGTAGACCTACTACTATAAATGATTTAAAAAATGAAGTTAACATTTTAAAATCTAAGATAAATATTTTTCAAAAAAACCAAGAAAAAATAAATATTAGATTATTAAAATTAGAATTAAATAATACAACTACTGAAATATCAGTAGAAGAAGATAATAATTTAGAACAATCTTTTTTAAACTCTTTGCAAAAGGCTATTATGCATAAATGGTTTAGAACTATTACTTTAAATATAAATCGAGAATATACTTTATCAAATCTTACTGCTCTTGTTGATAGTGGAGCAGACATGAATTGTATTCAGGAAGGAATAATACCTTCTAAATATTTTGAGAAAACTACGCAACAGATAACCTTCACGTTTGGAAATAAAATGGGAATTAAATATAATATTTCTTCTGCTAATATTTGCAAAAATGATATTTGTATTAATCTTCCTTTCCTACTAGTTAAAAAATTAACTCAACATATTATTTTGGGAACTCCGTTTCTTTATAAAATTATGCCAATTAATAAAATAGATAATAGTGGCATATATTCTAATAAATTTGGAAAAATCATTATTTATGAATTTATTACTAATTCTACAGAAATTATTTTGAATGAAATAAATAAATTTAAGTTAAAACAAAATCAAATTAATTTCTTACAAGATGAAATTACTTTATTATCCATAGAAAAAAAATTGAATAATAATGAAATAAAAGAAAAAATTTCTACTTTACATAAAAATATGTTAAAGGAAATTTGTGGTGACAATCCAGTTGCTTTTTGGGATAGAAAAAAAACACTATATTGCTTTACCATATATTGATAATTTCAATAAAAGAAATATCAAGACAAAGGCACGACCTTGTAAAATGAATCAAGAATATTTAAAAATTTGTAAAGAAAAAATTAATGAACTTCTTAATAAGAAATTAATTTGAAAATCTAGTTCACCATGGAGTTGTACTGCATTCTATGTTATGAATAATGCAGAAAAGGAAAGGAATAAACCTAGATTAGTTATTAATTGTAAAACTTTAAATGAGGTTTTAAAATGGATTCGTTATCCTATACCAAATAAAAGAGAATTACTTAATCGCTTAAGTAAATCCTTAATATTTTCAAAATTTGATTTAAAATCTAGATACTGGCTGATTCAAATAATTGAATCTGACAGATATAAAATGACTTTTACAGTTCCGTTTGGTCATTATGAATGGAATGTTATGCCGTTTGGCTTAAAAAATGCTCCTTCTGAATTTCAGAAAGTTATGAATAAAATCTTCAATCCATATTCTGATTATATATTTGTTTATATTAATGATGTACTTGTTTTCTCTAAATCAATAGAAGAGCATTTTAAACATCTACAAAATTTTCAATGGCTTGCCAAAAATGATGGGGTTGTAATCTCTGCACCCAAAATCACATTATTTCAAGCCGAAATAAGGTTTTTAGGACATAATATTGTCTAGAATAGAATTATTCCAATAGAAAGAAGCATTGAATTTGCTTCTAAATTTTCAGATGAAATCACTGACATTTGACAATTACAAAGATTTCTTGGTTCACTCAATTATAGCAGACTATTTTAAAAATCTTGCTTTAGATGCTACTATTCTTTATTATAGATTAAAGAAACAACATAATCCATGGACACAAAATCTTACTAAAGTTGTATAAATAATTAAGCAAAAGGTAAAAATGTTACCTTGTTAACATATAACAGATCTGTCCTCCCTAAAATAGTAGAGACATATGCCTCTAGTATTGGCTATAGAAGTATCTTAAAGCAAAAAATTTTTAATAAAGAACAATTAGTTCGCTTTACATCTGACAAGTGGAATACCACTCAAGAAAAATATTCAACCTTAAAAAAAGAAATGCTTTCGGTAGTTAAATGCATTACCAAATATCAAGAAAATTTATTAAATAAAAAATTCTTATTAAGAATTGATTGCAGTTCAATTAAATATATACTGCAAAGAGATGTAAAAAATCTTGTCTCTAAATAATTTTTTGCCAATTGGCAAGCTCAATTATCCTGTTTTGAATTTGATATAGAATATATTGTAGGTAATACTAATTCTTTACCTGACTTTCTCACTCCTAAATTTTTGCAGGGAGAAAGACAAGGAGGGGTGGATCACCCCTCATCAAAGGGTTAGAATGACACCCCAACAGGGTGCTTTCACCTTTAGAGGGGGGAGAGGTATGGGCCAACCTAATGCGGCTCCACAAAAATTTGTTGATTTACAACAATATCTATATGATAGTCCAATGACTTCCACATCAGAAACTAAATCTCCTCAATCTCAGGATTTACAAATCCAAGAAGTGACAGAATTTGTGCAAAAAATAACGAAACAAAAAATCATAGAAATCAATTTAGAAGATTATGAAATTAATGATCCTTGGAAAATCCAGGAAAGGTATTGAGGCACAATTGCTTATGCTCACGACAGTCTTGATTGAGAATCGTATGAGGCAATCCTCATTTCATTACAATGTGTTGAAATTCAACATAATTATAATGAACCAAATAAATCTATTCCATATAGCAAGACGACAATAAATCTCATCTTGCATCAAAGAGATTGGGGTTTAACTCCTTTCCAGACTAAACAGATTGAATTTATTCATCCTGTAAGTAATCAGAAAAAATTGTTCTTTTTAATTACTGGACCTATGTCCAAGCTATGAATCGAGCTTTCTGGCTTATTGATCCAAAGCATAAACACTCTTGGCTTTTTGTGTTAATGCCTGAAATTTTGAATAAAGAAATACCAAATTGGTTTTTAGAATGGTGGAAAAAATTCGGAGCCACCAATGAATTTCTTCCATAACCCATCAATGATCTCTATCCAATTTGGTTTAACTCTTCTGCTCAGCTCGGCAAAATAAAAAATGAAATTTTAGCCGATGAAATGTGTGAATTATTATTCTTCTGTCAAGCACAAATTCTATGGATCTTTGCTTGGAATCTATGTCATCAACTAGATAGAGTAAAAATCAAAGGATTATGGCGGACCTTCTTCATCAAATGGTGGTAACAAATCATTGTTGGCGATAAAATAATTCAAATCAATAAAGTCATTAATTCTAATGTCAAAAATAATCGAGAACAGAGATCTCAAGAATTTTCCCTTAAGGAAATTCATGATCAAATTAAAAAGAAATATCCTCGAGAATCTCCAGATCAAATCAAATATAGAATACAAGAACTTTATTAGAAACAGATGAAAGAATTTTTTGAAATGGAAGACGACATGTTAGTCTCTAATCAAAGGTTAGATGACGAAGAAAATTGGGAGCGAATGGAGACCCACCTCGGCTCAAATTGATTGCAGTGGGCCTCAATTAAATGCTGTGGACTTCCACTGAGGTCATTATATATATATATATAT
>JXCR01145789.1:55821-90686 GCA_002079205.1 Phalaenopsis hybrid cultivar
ATATATATACATATAGATGTATGTATGTATGCATGTTCATACCACTTAATTCTTATTAACATATATATCTACACACAAAATATTGAGTTTTTTTGGCACTTCCAGCTAGGCCCCCTTTTTTTTGGTCGAACACCTGTCTCTAGCCGGTCGCCGAGTTTCAGCCGATTATATGCCTCCGACCGATTATCTCCGACTATATGCCTCTGACCGATAATCTCAAATCAGGAAAGATCTGCACATAAATAATCCTTGATTCTTTTGTACATCACGAGCAGGCCACCCTCCAATGGACAGTTGTTTCGGTCACCTCTGGCCGACCACCTTGCCGTTTTAATAGACTATTTAAAAATAGGAAGATTGACACTCCTACCACTCACTCTATGTAAAGATTTATGGATATCACTCAATCCTTTTATTTCTATATAACCAACACCTAAAATTTAGTTTTATTTATCAATAGACCACTTCACTGGGAGGCTACCTCTGCTCTGGCCGATCGACCAAAGGCTAACAGCCTGAAGAGAAAAATAAAATAAAATAAAATAAAAGATTTACATTATATAAGTACAAGTATTTATATACTGTATGAACGAATACATACATGTTATTGATTAATGCAGATTTTATGACTATAAGAAATTCCAAATGAAACTTTTCTTAATATAGTGTTTTAAACGAATACCACAACTATTCTTTACATGCATAAATTTAAAACTATTTTGCTTCGCATATCTAAAAATTTAATTTACACAATTTTGAAGAAACGTCAGAGGGTTCGTCTTTCTGCACTTAAGGTACAAATTAATTTATGAATGCTAGAATACTGAGTTAAAATCCCTGGTTTATTAACTATACTTATTAGCAATCTTCGACCCAATATAAGCATGTTATCTCTACCAAAGCTTAATTTATGATACATGCACTTGATAGTATTTTTTTCTATTTTTATGTGAAGGATCATAGTCAAGACATGGCGAGATCAAGGAGTCTATGGATGATGGTGACCACTTGACACTTGGGAAACTCGAACCCGGGTAGTAAAACCGACAACGACGCCAAGAACGTCTGATCGGTCTGAGGCATAAAAACACAACTGACGACGATGTCATGGATGCCTGATTGATATTAATGGTTGTGAGATGATTTTCCACTCGACAACAATAACCTTCGTGAGGGGTGTACGATGATCATTCTCGACTCCAGAGATGATTCACCACCCGACAATGACAAACTCTGTGAGGGGTTTGCGGGGATCATATATAACCCAGAGATGATTCACCACTTGAAAGCAATAAGATTTGTGAGGGGTGTATGATGATCGTGTACAACGCAGAGATGATACACTACCTAGTAGCGTTAAGCTCCACGAGGGGTGTATGTCAATCATCTTTGTGTGCTACCTGACAGTAATAAGCTCCGAAGGGGGGTGTATATTGATCTTCTATCCAGAGATGATTCACCACCCTATTGCGGCAAGCTCTATGAGGGGTGTACGAAGATCATCTACAACCCAAAGATGACTCACCACCCAGTAGTGATAAGCTCCATGAGAGCTAGAACTTAAGTTGAGCAAACATCATATCCAAAAAATCTAAAAAATTAATCAATAATCTTCTAAAAAGTTTACTCACCAAAGGCCAACAATAATGTTATTAAAAAACTAAATTAAGTTAGAGGCTAAGGAAATAAGATCTTTTCTATACTTACAATTTTTCCATTCTTATTGCAGCTTTGCTTTCCAGGAGAGAGAAACTTGCGTGCTTCATATAAAGACTGAAAGTGTCACCATAATTGTTAGTCTAAAACAATCACCGTTAGAATCACACATGCAGTCTAGTCCTTTCAAATTGGCTATCCTTGACAAACTTTTCCTCCGACGGTCTAATTTGGCCCTAACAGAGGACTTATTTTCCAAAAGAGGATTTTTTCCCTCGACGGAAGACTTTTTCCCCTAACGAAGGAATTTTACCCCACATAANGGCTTTGCTTTCCAGGAGAGAGAAACTTGCGGGCTTCATATAAAGATTGAAAGTGTCACCATACTTGTTAGACTAAAACAATCACTGTCAGAATCACACATGCAGTCTAGTCCTTTCAAATTGGCTATCCTTGACCAACTTTTCCTCTGACGGTCTACTTGTCCCCAAACGGAGTACTGATTTTCCAAAAGAGGATTTTTTCCCTCGACGGAAGACTTTTTCCCCTAACAAAGGAATTTTACCCCACATAAAAACTTCAGAATGACATATCTAGAAGACGATGACATAGATATCAGCGTGAANATCTACTTGTCCCCTAACGGAGTACTGATTTTCCAAAAGAGGATTTTTTCCCTCGACGGAAGACTTTTTCCCCTAACGAAGGAATTTTACCCCACATAAAAACTTCAGAATGACATATCTAGAAGACGATGACATAGATATGAGCGTGAAAAATGCCTAACATGGAGTATCATTAGCAAATTATGTGTTTAAGATTTGTTTTGATTTATAAATTTTCTTATGCTTTTCACAGTTGTCNTGATGACGTAGATATCAGCGTTAAAAATGCATAACAGGAAGTATCATTAGCAAATTATGTGTTTAAGATTTGTTTTGATTTATAAATTTTCTTATGCTTTTCACAATTGTCGCTATTAAGGAGCAAGAAAATTGGAGAACTTAATATATATATGAAGCGGATTTTATGTATGTGATGTAAATATCTTTCAATATTATAACACACACATGGCAACATGAGTAGTAAATATACAAATCAATCATAACAAAAATCACTTCAGTATAAATAGTTTTATATTTTAAAATTTTTAAGTTGTCAATCCTAGTAATTATGCAAGTATGTGCATCGCTCAATTAATAAAGGGCTTTAATTGAGTCCTCAGTATTGATCCCACAGGGAGATGAATTCTTATAGTTATAATGTAAAACACAATATTCAAACTATAACAAACTTAAGTAAGAAAAACAAATATAAAGTAAATTTAATGTTTGGTAAATAAAATGTAGCTAAAAGAATTAAGTTAACTAAGCTAATTTCTAAACTTCAAAGTTAAACTAACTAAGACTAAACAAAGTTTTGTAACAAAGAGTTCAAATTTAAGAAAGCGTCATTCCCCTTTACAATGAGTTTATAGTTAGTGAAGTAATTAAAATTAATTAAAATTTCATATAAACTTGTATTGTTCCAAATAGGAGAAATCATATTCTTTACAATCTGCCGAGTGCATAAAGAACATTGGCTAATCCAGAGTTTGGTCCTTAAATCTGTGGTTAGGTTGAGAAGATACTGGCTCCCACTCCAGATCTCCCTTTTCCCCCTCTTCTAAGGGCTAAAAATCTCGCATTAATTTCTAAGCAACTGGACCATAAACTACATTCTCACCCATAAAATTGAATGTGACTCTTACCTTCTTGTAGAAAGCAATACCCATTTGGGATCTTATGTTTCTTAACAAATTTTAACATTTCAACTAGTCAGATTGAAAAGTAAATGAAGATTAGAGTTTGAATCAATTCAATTTATTGATATTTAAAACATTGCACAACAATATTAATTCTTCACAAAATCATATCTCATTATAGAGAGAATGACAAAGATGACTACTTAGAATTCATGAGGAGGATACAATAAAATATAAATTATATATATAAAAACAAATTTACAACACAAAGAAAAGAAAGAACATAGCTTATCTCACACTCCTCAAGCAAATCTCTTGAAGTTCTCTTGCAGCACTTTCTCTCTTTACGAACACACTAAATTCTCTCTTAGAAATGTAATGAAGAAGAAATCTCTCATCTTCCCTCTCCTTGTACAATCTCTAGAAGAAAATCCTCTCCAAAACCTAACTCTCTACTCTCCTCTGAAAACTCTACACGCCACCACAAGAAAATACTCCTTAAACATCTTAATAGGGGCGCTTGCCTCTTCTCCAAAGAAATTCAAGATTACCTCCTTTTTCCCAAGAGGCACACCTCTTCACATCAAGAGACAAATTCCTTCATCCAAAAGACATATCTCTTCATTCAAAAGCCTTCCCCAAGTGTCTAGATGCATTGAACCCTCCATGGGGCCTTTGAATTATTTGGAGCCTTCTAGAATATCTTAAAAATAGTCAATAACTACCATCAATTCATTTAAATTTGTCTCAGCCACCTGTTCAATGGAGTTCTGTGCTCCTCTCTGGATTCTGGCACCTCTGGCACGTCTGGCGCCAGTATGCTAAAAAACTGCATTTTGACTCAAATTTTATACCTTTTTGCTCCTTTTTTCTCCAAATGCCTTAAATTAATATACCTATAATAAAACATGATAAATACCCTTCTTTAAAGTGCAATATCAACAAATTTAAGTATAAAATGTATACATAAAATTGCATATTTTTTCTGTGTATCAAAATCCCCCAAACTTAAATGTTACTTGTCCTCAAGTAACTCTTTTACTACATAAAATTATGACTTATGGTAGAGATTAACTTATAAAATTCTATGATTTGGTTTAATTAATATAATAGTATAACTTAAGAAAATTTTTTTAATAGCTTAGGTTTAAAACTAAAAGTATAAGAACACCTAGTAGTCAAGTCTAAGATTTCTGATTTTTTATTCATTTCAAGAAGAACTGTAAATTATTTTATCAAAGACACTTAGAATGTCCATAAGAAAAATATTATCATGAAAACTTTTTTAGTAAAGATGTTTATATTCAAATATAAGTTTAGAAAATGTAGTAAAGCCCTTTTCCTTAAGCTGATTCAAGTAAAGCCAATTTTTTATTAGACATCTCCTCAAACTTCTCCTTACATATTTTTATTTTCTTTTCCTTTTTCCCATCTTTCTCTTTTCTTTTTCTTTAGGATTTCTTTCAATCCTTTCTTTTTTTTCTTTTTCATGTGAGGATTACTATAGCTAGATTATCTTTAATTGTTTTGAACTTCACTATCCTCTTCTTGAAATTAAAAACTTTTTTATTTTCCTTCACTTTATAAATTCATATTAGCTTCGAAGATTTTTCATAAAGTCTCATTTTTTTCTTCTTATATGAAACTCTAAGATTCTTAATACTTCAAAAATATAATTTCCTATCCTTAAATAGAAAAAACCTTAGTCTTATCCTTTCACACTAAATATCTTAACTCTAAAATTTACCTTCATTAATAAAGATTTTTGCTTAAATTTACTATAATATTTTAAAAAAATAGTTATCTAAAGTGAGCCTCTAATAACAAATGTCATAGTAAATTAATTTTTAAAAATATAGCTAATTGAGGATAAATAAAATTTTTTTATCTTCTTTCTAAGGAAATTTTTCTTTCCCCTAAGCTTAGATTTTTTTTTTAATAAGTAAAGCATTCAATACAAAAAGATGTAGGTGGAAAAGAAACAGTAAATGAATAAAAATAAAACTAACCTGTAGAGGGTTCTGAACATGAAACTTGGCTCTGACACATTGTAGGTACTAATTTAAACAGTACAGGCTTTAAAACATTAAATGAAACATAATATATCAACATGATTTGCTAAGAAAAGGTTAATTAAAAGCATACGCAGTAAATTAAAGAAATAAACAATGTTGAAATAAAAATCAAAATTTTACATATATAAATAAACAAGTTCAATAATACTACTTACAAATAAAACCAACACATTAAAGTTCAAATTATAATAACAACAATAAAATGAAACAAGCAACAACTAATCACAACATATAAAACCCAATAATTGATCAGCCATTATCTTCCTCCTCTTCTTCTTCCTCCTCATCTTCTTCTTCTTCTTCTTCTTCTTCTTCTTCTTCTTCTTCTCCTTCTCCTTCTTCTTCTTCAAATTTATCTTTCACATAAGGATTAAAACTGGGGCATGTAGAAAATTCTACAGCATGGTCACCCCTAAGATATTTAACCATAGCCTCTTGATATGCAATATCATGTTGAACTCTTTTCTGTTGATAATCATCATTTTGAGCATTCCTTGATTCCAAACCACCTATTCTATTCTACAATGCAACTATATCTAATTGCTGAATCATTAATTGCCCCATAATATTTTCAAGTGAATAAGTACTAGAAGTAGATGGTCCTGTAGCTGATGTAGAAGGTCTATCACTACCTTCACTTCCAGTTCTAGATCCAACAAATGATTCAAATTTATGAACTGTGGGTTTCCCAATTGATTTAAGTGGTTGTAACATTTCTTCATCTTTATTAAATTCTACTCATGATTGTTCACAAAAGATGAAAATCTGGGCAAAATAACCTAAACCACTAGTGGTTCTAGCCTTACCAATACTCTAAGCATTATGCAGAATGAGAGCACCAATATTGATAGCCTTCATTTGTTGTATGAAAAAATTTAATACTGCTAAGGTGATTCGATGGAAGAAGTTTCACATAAATAAAATAAATGTCATGATTTAAATTATACATTTAACATGGAAGTAAAGAAAATTACCTTGTGATTATTCTTAATTTTCCATACTCCCATTTCATTGATCCTGGAAAATATAGTTGTGTAGAATTTATAAAGTTGACTACGCTTTACAATGGTGCCAAAAATTTGATGTGGTATTTTATAAATAATTAAGCACTTAATGTTGGGATTCCATGCAAGTATGTGTATCTTTATCAAGTAATATAAGACTTTCTATTTAAGTCTCAAATATCGATCCCACGAGGAAAGTTTAAATTTGAAGTGATAAATTAACTAGGAAATTAACAGAAATAAAATGAAATTACTGTCACTAATTTTGAATGATTGAGATCATATCAACTGAATTAGTAACTACTAGCAAAATTTAAATGCAATGTTATGAAGAGTTTAACATTCAATGTTGGGGACAATGGCTAGGTTGGGGCACTTAATTTGATGGAAATTGGGGACATGATCAAATTGGGGGTTAAAATTAGGCTTTGAATTAACTTTAAAATTAAGCTCAATTGTGCATAAATTTTATTTATAATTGGTTTAGACATGTGAAATTGAGTTTAGATTTAAATTTGGGGAAGTTTAAAATAAATTTGGTGGAAATTAGGGGTGATTTGGGGGTAATTGGGCCTTAAACCAGAAAATTGAGATTTTGGTCCAAACTGATCAATTTGGTCAAATTTGACTTCATGAGTGGTCGATTTTGGATTTAGGAGTGTTTTGAATGATTTGGGATGTTTTAGGAATATTAGGGCCACCAAGGGCATTTTGCTAAATTTTGGTGATTTTGGGGGTATTTTAGAAATTTTGAAAATTTTGGGGTTTTTTGGGCAATTTGAGTGGTTTAAATATGTTAGAGATAATTTTTGGAGAAAATTGGATAATTTGTGTAATTTTTGAAAATTTAGGCTTTCAGGGACAATTTGGTAATTTATGAAAAGTTTGAGGGAAAAAAGCTAAATTGGGTATTGATCCCGGAAAATATAGTTGTGTAAAATTTATAAAGTTGACTCCGCTTTACAACGGTGCAAAAAATTTGATGTGATATTTTATGAATAATAACATTAAGCGCTTGATGTTGGGATTCTACACAAGCATACGTATTGTTGACATGTAATATAAGACTTTCTATTTAAGTCCCAAATATCGATCCCAGGAGGAAAGTTTAAATTTAAAATGATAAAATTACTTTCACTAAATTCAAATGTTTGAGATACTATCAGAAGTAAATGATTAACTACTAGCAAAATTTAAATGCAAAGTTTAAAACAATAACTAATAAACTATGTTTATGTGATGAAGTTTTTTAATATGAAAAAGCATCATTCCAACTACAATGAGTTTTTGGTGAAATGAGATAAAATAAATGGTTTAAATATGTATTGTGCCAAATAGAAGCAATTTTAATTTTCTACCCTGATTCAGTGTTATAGAAAATCATTGGCTAATCTTAGGTTTAATACTTAAATCCGTGGCTAGGCTAGGAGGATACTGACTCCCATTCAAGAGCTCCCACTTCCCTTCCCCTGAAGACAAACTCTCGCTTTAGTTCTTAAACACTAAGATCAAATTGGGGATGTTAGTCCGTCACCCTAAAATCTCCAATTCTACACTCACCAATGTATATTTCCCTATTTATTTGCAGTTAATTCCATGAATGAAATACTCCTTCATGGAATTAAATGTGATTTTCACTCTATTGTAGAACTCATACTCTATTTCCTAGATCATATGTTTCACAACATATTTTAACAATTCAATTGGCCAGATTGAAAAGTAAATTAAGAGCAGAGTTGAAAAACCATCACAATTTATTTTATAATTTATCATTGAGACATCTAAATTATTTCTTCATTTCACCATATCTTAGAGTAGGGAGAAAGATTAAGGAAACTACTTACAACAAAACATAAATTATATATATATATATATAATAAAGATCATACAATAATAATAAACAAACAACACTTTATGAAACTATTTCTCAAAGCAAATTCCTTTGTAGCTTATCTCCATTTTTTATGTGTAAGGATTTATGAAGTTGACACCACTACGGTGCTAAAAACATGATTCGTGTACTAAAAGTAAGTTGTGTAAATTATATATAAATATATGCAATTATTAATGGGATTCTATGCAAGTATACGTATTATTATCAAGTAATAATGGACTTTCTATTTAAGCCCCAAATATCGATCCCACGGGGAAGGTTTAAACTTGCAATGATAAGTTTTACTAGGAAATTCACAGAAAATCAAACGAAATTACTGTCACTAATTTTGAATGTTGAGATAAAAACTAAATTACTTAATTATTAGCAAAACAAAAATGCAAGATTTAAACAATAACTACAAATCTACTAACTATGTTTATGTAATGAAAATTTTGTATGTGAAAAAACATCCTTCCCACTATAATGAGGTTTTGGTTAATTGAGATGACATAAATGTTTATAATATGTATTGTACCAAATAGGATCAATTTTAATTCTCTACCCTGATACAGTATAGAGAAAATCATTGGCTAATCCCAGGTTTAGTCTCTAAATCCGTGGCTAGGCTAGGAGGATGCCGGCTCCCATTCTAGAGCTCACTTCTCTTCACCTGAAGGCTAACTCTCGCTTTAGTTTTTAAACACTAAGATCGAATTGGGGATTTTAGTATGTCACCCTAAAAATTCTCCAATTCTACACCCAACAAAGAATATTTTCCTATTTATTTGCTCTTATTTCCATGAATGAATTTCTCCTTCATAAAATTAAATTTGATCCTCACTCTGTTGTAGAACTCATACTCCATTTCCTAGATCATATGTTTCCCAACACATTTTAACAATTCAATTGGCCAGATCAAAAAGTAAATTAAGTTTGGAGTTGAAAAAATTATTTTATATTTTAATTTGGCACATCCATGTTATCTCTTCATTTCACCATATTTGAGAGTAAGGAGAAAGATAGAGGAAACTACTCAGACTTTATGAGAAAGATACAACAAAATACAAATTTCATTTATAAAAGAAAGTTCATACAACACTAATAAACAAACAACACTTATCTGAACTCTTTCTTAAAGCAAATCCCTTGTAGCCTTTCCTTAGAAATGTAGGAAGAAGATATCTCTCACTTTTCCCCTTCTCCAACACTCTTACAGAAAGTTTCACACTTAATCTCACCACACAAACTCTAAATTATAAGAGAAAACTCACTAATTGACTCCAATGTGGTGGTGCAATGAAAATAGATTATGAAGAATGGCAAAAAAGGAGCGTGGTGGAACGTTGTGGAGAAAAAAGGAACACGGAGGAGTAAAGGAGTCTATTTCCTGATGAATTTTGGCCCCAAATAGAGCCTAGGGTTTGTTCTCCAAGAGGTGCCTCCAAAATCTCTTCCAAAATTATTCAAATACGCCGAATTTTCTAGAAACAGGGGCTGAACCAAAATTGGCACTGTCGGCACCATTTTCGCACCGTCGGTGCCATTATTCTGATATTTAATTCACTACTCTCTGTTTAAAGGCGCCTTTGACGCTCTTCTGGTGCCATCGACACTAACTAAAATTCTCAGTCTGTTCTGTTGTTCTGTGTGGTCGGCGCTGAGTATTTCTTTAAAAACGTCATCTTGACTCCAAATTCCATCCTTCTTTGCTTCCCTTTTGCTTCAAGTCCTTAAAATCAACAACCTGCAAGAAAACATCAAAATACCTTCCATTAAAGTGCAATATCACAAAAAAAGTATAAAATGTGGGTCTAAAAATACATATGTTTTTTGGTGTATCAAAATCTCCCAAACTTACATGTTACTTGTCCTCTAGTAACTCCTCTACTACATAAAATTATGACTTATGGTAAATAATTTAACTTCTAGATTTCCATATTTTAGTTCTCTAAACATAATAGTACAACTTAAGAAAAATTAAAAACAACTCCAGTTAATACTAATGCTGTAAAGATATTCAACAATTAAGTCCAAGATTTCTGATCCTCTATTTCTTTCAAGAAAAATTATAATTTGTCATATTAAAGTCACTTAGAGTATTCATATGGAAAAGAACATAAAACTTTATTAATAATTAAGCTAATATTCAAATAAAAAGTTTAGAAAATGTGTCCAAGTCTTTTTCTTTAAGTTGATTCAAGTGAAGCCAATTTTTAATTAGGCATCTCCTCAAGCTTCTCCCCACATCTTTTTCTTTTTCTTTTCTTTTCACGATCATTTTTTTAATCCCTTTTTATTTTCTTTGTCTCTTTTTTTTATGTGAAGATTATTATATCTGGATAGCTTCTAATGACTTTGAACTTCACTATCCTCTTCTTAAAGTTAAAATTTTTTTACATTTCTTCACTTAACAATTTTTTATTAACTTAAAGATTTCATAAAGTTTAATTCTTTTCTTTTTACGTGAATCTTTTAAGATAAAGGGTGAAAGAAAACATTAAATACATAATAAAAATACATACATGTTGAAGGTTCTGATTTTTGAAAATAAATTCTAAAATACTGCAGGTACTAATATGAAAAACTACAAGGCTTAAAACATTAAATTGCACATAATACATATAAAATCTGCTGAGAAAGAGTTAATTACAATACATATAACAAAATGTTGAAAGTAACAACAGAACTAAACTAAATTCTAGAAATAAAATTAGTTTTACAAATTACAGTTTCACATTACAACATAACAACAAAGTCTCAAAAATTAATAAACAGTCTCAATAATATCACAAAACACATAACATAGTCACAAAGTGCAATCACATACAAACTAACAAAAAGATCACCGGTCATCATCTTCTTTTTCGTCAACATCCAACTTTTGCTGCTGATATGGAGTATAAATAGGGTGAATAGAGAACTGAACTGAATGATCACCCCTCAGATATCTCACTAAAGCGTCATCATAAACAACATCATATTCAAACTTCTGCCGAATCAAATCATCTATATGAGCATTTTTGGCATCCATGTTGTGTAATTTATGACCCATCCTCGAAACATCCCCCAGTTGAATCATCATCTGGTTCAATAATTCCCTTTTACTAGGGTCACTAGATGTATGCTCACTAAAATTAGGGGTCCTAAAAGTAGAAGGAATATCCCTGCCCTTACTTCTATATCTTCAATTAACATGGGACTCATATGTCTTAATGTTTGCAGGCCCAATAGGTCTTTGAGGTTCAATCCTCTCCTCATATGGTCTGAAATCAACTCCTGCCTGCTCACAAAGTATGTAAATAAGAGCAGGGTGTGCCAATCCACTAGTGGTCTCTCCCAGAGCAATAGATCGAGTGTTCATATAAATAATAGAGCCTACATTTATGTCCATCATTTCTTGAATATAGAAGTTCAGGATAACTCTATCTTTGGTTACCTTACTATGATGGTTTGTTGGAATCATTCTCCCAGAAATAAAATAATGTCAGGCCTTAGATACTACATTTAGCATAGAAAGGGGAAAGTTGACTTTCACTCCATTCTTTACTTTCCAAGCCCCTTTCTCACTAGTCAGAAAAGAAATTACCTCATCTAAGACCTCATTTGTAAGAGAAAATGAATAATACTGACATCTATAAAAATTTTCTAACGGATAAAACCCATTTAGTTTTCTTGGAGTAAGCTCCACACTTTTTCCACGAACAAAAACAAAATCATTAAAAGCCTCTGGAAAGTTAGCATAAAATTACATAATTATCCCAACTATCACATCAGCAGTAAAATAATAGAAGTTTTCCCACTGCCGTGTGATAATTATTCGCTCAACTTCTCCTCCTAAATTTTTGAAACCACGATCTGGAATCACTTTTTTATTTTCACGAAGACTATGAAATCGAGCATTAGCTTTATAGCTAACAAACTTTTGCTCGTCATAATCTATTTTTGTTTTGCTCGCTCTAGGTGGCAGAGGAAATCTAAGAAAAATTTGATAAATATTTGAATAAATTCAAAAATTTTAAAAATCAAAATGTAAAGCACTTTAAACTTAAATCCACTAACTAAGAGTTCTTCACCAAATAAATTTCTAGAAATCTCTCAAAAAAATTCCAAAACTTTTGGTTCTAGGCAATGTGAGAAAAATCCTTGGTAAAAATAAAAAAAAATTAGTTTAAAGTGTAGCTCTTACCTAGAGAAGATGATAAATCGCCTTAAATCCGCCCAAAATCAAGCCCTAAGTGTGAAAGTGAAGGTTGAAGGTAACTCAAGGGGTTAAAATGGAAATTTTTGGGGAAAATCACAAATTTAAGGGGTTAAGGGCTGCTCTCGAGTCAAAGGTGTCGTCGAGCCCATTCCAGCGTCGTTGGCACTGAAGGCCCGAAATTCAATTTTTGATTTTTTCAAATTTTCAATTTCCTTTCAATTTACTCCAAAGTTTTTTTAGTATTGTTAAACATATTTTTTTATCTAACAATAATTCATAAATGAACAATTCACAAACAATCATTTTCACAAACAACAATAAAGTAACTTTTATATATGAAAATACACTTTTTACAAACACATTTTTCAAATTAAACATTCGCACCTATTAAGCGATCTAAGTATAAATCAACATATAAATCAAGCCACAACACTAAATGCTGACACAGAACTATACACATAATAAAAGTTTAGAATTCTAAAGCAAAACATACCAAACTAAATCCAATCCACACAATTACATTAAATACATAAATATTCTTAAGCAAATATAGAATCCAAAGTCATCAATTATTCTGCCTCTTCTTCAGTGCTTTCTCCTCTTCTAATATCTCTCATGGATTGGTAATAAGCATATAGGTTGTAGAAGGATCGGTACGGGAATTGATCTGTTGAATTTTCTTCGATGCACCCATTTTCCTTAAACATCCAAACTAATCCAGCTTCAAAAGTTCCAGTATGATCAAAATTTTCTTTCATTCTCCAATCTAGGTCATCAAAAAGGTACTTAAGATCTCTCATTTCATTCATAATACTCTGAAGTTTCCTTTCAATTTTCTTCATTTTTTTCTTTAAAGCAAGTGAACTTCCAACTGTTGGTATTATTAATGGAGTTGAAGCATGTGAAGAATGATCTATAATAGCATTTAATGCTTCATTTCCATTTCCAGCATAATTATCATGAACAGGGATCATGGGCTCCCAAGGCAGTAAAACTTTTTCCAACATTCATATGGCACTTGGATTGACTGCAAATCAGAAAAATTGTAGAAGGATGTCCAAGTCCATAAATTGGCCCATTCATAATGATACCCATAACATATTTAAATATGATTGATCTTATATCAATGGGTTTTTCCATTTGAATGCAGTAATTTAAAATAACACTTTCTTCGGTGACTCTACTAATCTTCATAGTAGGGAGTAATTTTGCAGAAATAAAGAAATGCCACTGCTTCAAAATTGGATTAAGTGATGAATCAGGGAAACTAATATATCCCTCATCTCGTACTTCTCACATATCACTTTCATCTGTTAGAAAATTATAAACATCTTGCATCAAATCTCATGTAGGGACAAAATTTATACAATGACAAATTGGAACATTTTCTATCATATACAATTCATTAATCCTCGCAGGAGTAAATGGTACAACCTTACCTCGTACGAAGACAACTCCTTGAGTAATTCCATGTAAATTTACATAACACTCCTTTACTACAGTACAACAAATGTAGCGATAGTGTAACACAAAACTTTCAATCACCTTTGCAGAATGATCTTATCAACCGGAGCACTTGGATTGATTAATCCATGATTAACAAAACCTCTCTCCATGATAAATCTCTTTTTCGTAATAAATTTGTCGTATAATCTCTGCGCGTCAAAACTAATAAACTTTCTTATATGAAAAACTCCATACCTTGAAATATTTCTAGAATTGGAAGCCATGGAATTCGAAAATAGGAAGTTTCTAGTCATCCAAGACAGTTTTTAGGACTTTAAAAACATCTCCTGGTGGTTATTACGGAGTGAAATCTCGCCAAAGTCCGCCAAAAGTCTTCTGAACCGTCAAATCGCTCTCGGCACTGTCGGAGCTCCCAATTAGCACTGCCGGCGTCCATTTACTTGGGCGCCGTCAGTGCTCATTCTGGCACCATCAGCGCTAGTGACAAAAATTTCCAACTTTCATTTTCATTCAATTTAATTTTAAAATTTCCTCCAATACCAATATTTGACTTATATTATAATAAATGCAATTGTTTTGGATTTTAGTACTTACCAAACAAAGTAGTAATACATAAACATATATGTATGGGTTCCCTCCCACAAAACACTTGATTTAACATCGTCAATCGACATACCATTTGTTTAGTTGGGTTGAATTAACATTGAAACTTCTTTAAATTGAGGTATGTGCCCATAATAATAGTGTCAAACGATGTCCATTAACTTTAAATATCTTTCCAATGTTAGGAACTTTCATAACAACAGTTCCATAATGATAGAGTTTAATCACTTTAAATGGTCCTAACCATCCAGATTTGAGTTTTCCTGGAAATAATCTGAGTCTTGTATTATACAATAGAACTTCTTGTCCAGGTTAGAATTTCTTCTTAATTATCTTTTGATTCATTGAGTTGCAATAATCTTTTCTCAACAGCATCTTTTAGATTAAAATTAAAATCTTTAATAGCCCAAAATGCTTTATGCTCCAATTCTATTCGTAAGTAGCATGTTTTCCAAAAATCAATCTGTATGGTGACATTCTTATAGGAGTCTTATAAGCAATTATGTATGCCCATAATGCAGTATCTAGTTTGGCAGACCAATCCAATTTATAAGGATTTACAGCTTTTTCTAAAATGCGTTCGAATTTCACGATTTGATATCTCTGCTGGATTGCTTGTCTGAGGATGATAAGCAGTAGAGAATCTATGCATAATATCATATTTCTTAATCAATTTTTTGATTCTCTTGTTCCTGAAATGAGATGATCCATCAGTAATAATTACTCTCGGCATTCCATATCATACAAAAATATTTTTAATTAAAATTTAAGAAAGACTCCGAGCATCACATCTGAGTAAAACAATGAATTCAATCCATTTGGACATATAATCAACAACAAGTAATACATATAAGTTTCCAATTTAATGCATAAATGATCCTATAAAATCTAATACCTACACATCAAAAATTTAAACTTCCAATGTGTAATTTAGAGGCATTGCATTTCTTCTAGAAATATTTCCTAATCGTTGACCTCTATCACATGTTTTAATATATTCATTAACATCTCTAAAAATAGTAGGCCAATAAAATCCAGCTTGCAATCGTTGACATCGATCGCACATTTTAATATATTCATTAACATCTCTAAAAAGAGTTGGCCAATAAAATCCGACATCAATCACATGTTTTAATATATTCATTAACATCTCTAAAAAGAGTAGGCCAATAAAATCAAGCTTGCAAAATTTTAAATGCAGTTCTATTTGTTCCAAAATGTCCTCTAAATTCAGAATCATTGCATCTTTCAATTATCTGTTGAGTTTCTTCATAAGGCACACATCTTCTAATAATTAGATCTTTACATTGTTTATATTAATATGGGTCATCCCAAAAATATTCTTTTGAATCATATATAACTTTTTGCAATTGTGGATTTTTTATATTAGGTGGTAAAATATCACTTAGATTACAATTTAGTATATCAGCATACCACGATACATCCATTTTATCAATACTATATAACTGGTCGTCAGGAAAATTTTCTAAAATTTCATTTGCAAATATAGTTAATATTTATATTTCTATTCTATTGCACTATATATTTAGTTCCAATTAAACTCTTGCAATAGAAGTATCCATATAATTAAATTCTTTTGCATTAAGTTTTAATAGCATAATGATTTGTATGCACTATACATTTAGTTCCAATTAAATAAGGTCTAAATTTAAAAATGGCATAAAAAATAGCTAATAGCTCTCTTTCAATAGTAATATAATTAATTTGAGCAACATTTAGAGCCATACTAGCTTAATATATAACTTTAACAACTTTGTCGTGTCTTTGTCCTAATACAACGCCAATAGCATAATCACTAGCATCGCACATTATTTCAAATGAGTTTTCTCAGTCAGGTGATACTATTATAGGTGCAGTGACTCATTTTTTGTTTAATAATTCAAATGCTTTTATGAATTCCTCATCAAAATCAAATTTCGTATCTTTTTCTAAAAGTTGGCATAACGGCTTAATTATTTTGAAAATTTTTTATTGTAGTGCCTGTAAAAACCAGCATGACCTAGAAAACTTCTCATCCCTTTAACACTAGTAGGTAGTGATAATTTTTTTATAACTTGGATTTTTGCAGGATCTATCTCCATGCATTTTCAGAAATTTTATGCCCAAGTACAATACCTGCTACAAGCATAAATTGACATTTTTCCCAATTTAACACTAGGTTGATTTTCTTACGTACTTCTAGAAATTTTTCTAAATTATTAAGACATAACTCAAACAAAGTTCAAATACAGAAAAATCATCCACAAACACTTCCATTTCATGTTATATAAAATTGCTAAAAATTGACATCATGCATCTTTGAAATGTTGCAGGTGCATTACACAGTCCATAAGATATTCTACGAAAAGCAAATGTTCCATATGAGCTTATAAATGTTGTTTTCTCTTGATCTTCTTGAGCAATTAGAATTTTGTGATAATCAGTATATCCATCTAAAAAGCAATAACATTTATTCCCAAGCCAATCTATCTAACATTTGGTCTAGAAAGGGTAAATGAAAGTGATCTTTTTAGTGGCCATATTTAATTTTCTATAATCAATGCAAATTTGCCAACCAGTTACTTGTCTTATTGGTATTAATTCATTTTTTTTTCATTTTCTTCAACAATCACTCCTCCTTTCTTTGGAACACAGTGAATTGGGCTAACGCAAGCACTATCTAAAATAAGATATATAATTCAAACATCTAACCATTTTAAAATCTTTTTGTTAACAACTTCTTTCATTATTGGATTTAATCTTCTCTAAGGATCAGCTTTAGGTTCATATTGTTTATCTAATAAAATTCTGTGCATACAAATTAAAGGACTAATTCTTTTTAATATCTACTAAAGTCCATTCAAAAGCCTTTTTATATTTTTTCAACTTTTCTATCAACTTCTGTTCTTGAATTTTATTTAACTCAGAAGATATAATAACAGGCAATGTAGATGACTCTCCTAAAAATAGATACTTTAAATGGGCAGGTAATATCTTTAATTCAAGTTCAGGTGGTTTAATATTTGAAGGAATAAGATTTTTACTATCGTTTTCCAACAAGTCTAACATTTTAAATTTGCCCTGAATATAATCCAAATCTTCTTCTTTCATTTCGTCTTCTTTCTCAAAAATTTCTCCTTGCTTTAATTTATTTTAGAACTCATTCTTAAACTGTTCGTTACTCAGATAATCAGCTACTTTCATCCTGAAACATTCATTATCTTTTTCTATTGCAGGACATTTCATAGCTTTTGTTATAATTAAATTTCACTTCTTGATCATTAACTTTCATTGTTAATTCTCCTTTTTGCACTTACGGTTCTTCCTATTTCAAGTAGTGGTCTCCCTAAAATAATAGGAATCTCTTTATCTTCCTCCCTATCCAATACTGTAAATTCTATAGGAAAAATAAAATTTTCCACTTTTACTAGTACATCCTCTATAAGTCCTTTTGGATAAGTTATTGATCGATCAACTAACTGAAGAGTTATAGTATTAGGAGCAATTTCTCCCAAATCTAAACATTTAAAGATCGATAAAAGCATAAGATTGCTACTTGCTCCTAAATCATATAAAGCTTTTCCATAAAATTTTTCATCAATTGCACAAGGTATAGTAAAGCTACCAGGATCTTGTAATTTTTCAGGAAGCTTTTTCTGAATAATAGCACTACACTCTTCACTGAGTGCAAACGGTCTCATGATCTGTAAAGTTCCTTTTATATTTAGTGCATCCTTTATAAATTTCACATAACTTGGCATTTGTTCCTAAGCTTCAACAAAAAGAATATTTATCCTTAACTTCTTAAGGATTTCCAAAAAATTTGTAAATTGTTTACCTTTATTCTTTTGTTTCAATCTTTGAGAAAACAAAGGTAATGGTTCTTCTAAAGGAACCTGTGTTTGTTCTTTCATGTTGATCATTTTCTATTTCTTCCTTCTCTTCATCAACTTTAATTTTTCTTTGGATCTCTGTTTCAACTTCTTTTCCACTTTGTAATTGAATAGCTTTAATTTGCTCTGTATTTTGATCTTTTGGATTAACTTCCACAGTAATCAGAAGAATTCCAGAATGTCTGTTACTATGTGTAGTAGCAATATGTCCTAACTGATTTTTAATATTTCTAATAGCAGCCCCTTGATTTTGTATTTGATTTCTGATATACAACATCACTTATTCCATCGTCAACTTCTTTGCCTTAACTTGTGGGATAAAGTTGGAGTTAATCCCAGAGGATAATAAGGTTGATAATTAGGATTTCCTTGATTGTTCAGATTTCTGGATGGATTCGCCAAATTGTTATAATTATTCCAACTAAAATTAGGGTGATTTTTTCATCCAGGGTTAAAACAGTTAGAATAAGGATTGTTATTTCAATTATTTATAGCGTTTAAAGTTTCATAGGATGATTGAGTATCAATAATCTATTTTAGTGAATTTTCCTCTAATACTGAGGGTATTTGAGAATAATTCACTCCCATTTGATAAATCTTTTTAGAAATAGCAGCAATTTGAGATGTCAAACTAGACATTGCATCAGAATCATGAATACTAGCTACTCTCTTAAGATTTACCCCTTCAGAGGGCCATTGGAAATTTTTAGTAGTCATTTCTTCAATTAAAGAATATGCTTCATCAAAAGATTTTGACATTAATGATCCGCTCGTAGTAACATCTATAATAGAATTAAGTGATCCTACTAATCCATTGTGAAATGTTTGAATTATTAACCAATCTGGTAACGCAAGGTGTGGACATTTTTTAAGAAGATCTTTAAATCTTTCCTAGGTTTCATATATCGATTCCCCGTCAAACTGACAAAAATATGTAATATCATTTCTAAGCTTAGCGGTTTTGGAGGCTGGAAAATATTTAGCTAAGAATTTTTGTGATAATTCTCCTCAAGTTCTAATAGATCCCGGTGCTAATGAATATAACCAAGCCTTGGCTTTATAGCTTAATGAAAAAGGAAAAAAATTCTAAGCCTAACAACATCAATAGACACTCCATCATATTTAAATGTTGTACAAATTTCAAGAAAACTAACAAAATGTAAGTTAGGATCTTCAGTAGGTGATCCTCCAAACTGATTATTTTGTACCAATTGGATACTAGCAGGTTTAAGCTCAAATGAATTAGCAGCAACATCAGGATTTTGAATAATCAAGTGGAGTACATCTGTTGTTGGATTCGCATAATCTTTTAAAAGTTTTTGTCGATTCTCATTTATTAGATTATCTAAGTTATTTGCCATTTCTTTTAAATTTGTAATTTCACTTTGTTGTTTTCAAACTTTTCTAATAGTATGTTCTAATTCAAAATCGTAAGGTACTAAACTTTCTGATCTAATATTTCGCATAAACAAATAAAGTGAGCAAAGTAAAATTCTAAAAAAAATAAACACTCTTAAATAAAAATATATTCATTTTTTATTTTTGTTTTTTTATATTTTTTTGTATTTTTATGGTATATATGTTATCTTTAATTTTCTTAATTTATCAAAACTATTTAATTTAACGGTTACCTTCCCCAACAAGGACGCTAAAAACTTGATTCTGATTTTTTATATGTAAGAATTTATGAAGTTGCACCACTACGACGCCATAAACTTGATTAGTGTACTAAAAGTAAGTTGTGTAATATATGTATAAGTCTAGGCAATTATTAATGGGATTCTACGTAAGTATACGTATCATTATCAAGTAATAATAGACTTTCTATTTAAGCCCCAAATATCTATCCCACGGAGAAGGTTTAAATTTACAATGATAAATTTTACTAAAAAATTAACAGAAAGCCAAACAAAATTATTGTCACTAATTTCAAATGTTGAGATAAAAACTAAATTACCTAAACATTAACAAAACAAAAATGCAAGATTTAAACAGTAACTACTAATCTACTAATTATGTTTATGTAACGAACATTTCTTTTGTGAAAAAGCATCCTTCCCATTATAATGAGGTTTTGGTGAAATGAGAAGAGATAAATGTTTATAATATGTATTGTGCCAAATAGGAGCTGTTTTAATTCTCTACCTTGATACAGTGCATAGAAGACCATTGGCTAATCCCAAATTTAGTCCCTAAATCCGTGGCTAGGCTAGGAGGATACCAGCTCCCACTTCAGAGCTCCCACTACTCTCACTTTAATTTTTAAACACTAAGACCGAATTGGGGATTTTAGTCTGTCACCCTAAAGATTCTCCAATTCTTACCCAATAAAGAATATTTCCCTATTTATTTGCACTTAATTCCATGACGAATTTCTCCTCCATGAAATCAAATGTGATCCTCACTCTGTTGTAGAGCTCATACTCCATTTCCCAGATCATATGTTTCACAACACATTTTAATAATTCAATTGGCTAGATTGAAAAGTAAATTAAGTTCAGAGTTGAAAATTCTTCATAATTTGTTTTATATTTTAATATTGGCACATCCACGGTATCTCTTCAATTCACCATATCTGAGAGTAGGGAGAAAGATCGAGGAAACTACTCAGACTTCATTAGAAAGATACAATAAAACACAAATTTCATATATAAAAGAAAGTTCGTACAACACTAATAAACAAACAACACTTATCTAAAACTTTTTCTCAAAGAAAAATCCCTTGTAGCCTTTCCATAGAAATGCAGGAAGAAGATATCTCTCACTCTTCCCCTTCTCCAACACTCTTACAGAAAGTTTCACTCTTAATCAAACCACACAAACTTTAGATTATAAAAGAAAACTCACTAATTGACTTCAATGTGGTGGTGCGATGAAAATGGATTATGAAGAATGGTGAAAAAGGAGTGTGGTGGAACGTTGTGGAGCGAAAAGGACGTGAAAGAGTGAAGGAGTCTATTTCCTGATGAATTTTAGCCCGAAATAGAGCCTAGGGTCAGTTTTCCAAGAGGTGCCTCCAAAATCTCTTAAAAAATTTTCCAAATACATTGAATCTTCTAGAAACAGAGGCTGAATTGACATTGGCGCTGTCGGCGCCATTCTGGCGCCGTCGGTGCTAGTGTCCCCCAATTTAATTTGCTGCTCTCTATTTGAAGGGGTCGTCGGTGCTCTTCTGGAGCTGTCAACACTGAGTAAAATTCTCAGTTTATTTTGTTGTTCTGTGCGGTCGACACTACCCTTGGCGCACTCGGCGCTGAGTATTTCTTCAACAATGTCATTTTGACTCCAAATTCCATCTTTTTTGCTTTAATTCCTAAAAATCAACAACCTGCAAGAAAACATCAAAATAACTTCCATTAAAGTGCAATATCACCCAAAATAAGTATAAAACATGAGTCTAAAAATGCATATATTTTTGGTGTATCAGTAGCATCTCTTAGGAAATGCAGGAAGAAGAAATCTTTCACTTCTCTCCCTCTCCAACACTCTTAGAGAATAATTCACACTTAAACTAACCATAAAAACTCAAAACTATAAACGAAATAAATGACTGATGATGTGGAATGGCATGGAAGAAAGTGGAAAGTGGTTGAAGGGTGCGATGAGGCGTGAAGGGGGGCAAAAAAGACGTCTTTTCTGATCAATTTCGGCTCTAAATAGAGCCTAGGGTCGGTTTTTCAATATGTGCATCCTAAAACTCTTCAAAAAGCATTCAAATTCATTGAATCTTCTAGAAGTAGGTCCTGCATCAACACTCGCGTCGTCGGCACCAGTGGTCAGTAAATAAAATATGTGCTCTCTGTCAAACGGCTCCGTCGGCGCTGAACAATTCTTCAAAAACTCCATTTTGACTCAAAATTCCATCTTTTTTGCTTCCTTTTTAATCGAAGTCATAAAAATCAACAACCTGTAATATAACATAAAAAAATACCTTCCTTTAAAGTGTAATATCACAAAAAATGAGTATAAAATATGGGTCTAAAAATGCATATATTTTTGGCGTATTAAAATCCCCAAAACTTAACTGTTACTTGTCCTCAAGTAACACCTTTTCTACATAAAAATATCACTCATGGAAAATATATTAATATGTAGATTTCTATGTTTTTGTCCACTAAATACAATATCATAACTTAAAAAAATGTAAAATAACTCCAGTTAATACTAAAGGTATAAGAATATTTAGCAGTCAAGTCTAAGATTTTTTATTCTCTATTTTTTCATGGAAAATTGAAAATTATTCATATTAAAGCTACTTAGAATATTCATATGAAAAAGAACTTCATGAAACTTTACTAGTAAATATCCTAACACTAAATTATAAGTTAAGAAAATATGGTCAAGCCTGCTTCTTTAAGTTGATTCAAGTGAAGCCAATTTTTAATTAGGCATCTCCTAAAGCTTCTCCTCACATCTTTTTCTTTTATTTTCTTTTTTAGGATCATTTTCAATACTTTTTCTTTTCTTTTCTTTTTTATGTGAGGATTACCGTATCTGGATAGCCTTTAATGATTTTGAACTTCATTATCTTCTTCTTAAAGTTAAAAACTTTTCACATTCCTTCACTCTATAAAATTATATTAGCTTTAAAGATTTTTCACAAAGTCTTATTCTTTTCTTCTTACATGAATCTCTAAAATTTTTTTAATACTTCAAAAATACAAATTTCTTTACTTACAATAGAAAAATATAGTTTTATTCTCTCATACCAAATATCTTAATCTGGAAAATTAAACTTTATTATTGAAAATATTTACTTAAGATTACTCTATATTTAGAAACACAAATATAGTTATCTAAAGTTACCCTCTAATACAAAAGGTCATGTTAAATTTTAAAATATTTTGAAAGTATAGTTAATTGAGGACAAATAAAATTAAGTTTCTTTTCTTTAAAAAACAATTTTACTTTCCACCCAAACTTAAATTTTTAAAAGATTTAGCATGAAAAAGTAAAAAAATAAAGAGTGAAAGAAAACATGTAATACATAAAGGAAAGTCTTACTCGTTGAAAGTTCTGATATTCAAACTTAACCCTGAAATATTGCAGGTGCTAATATGAAAAGCTACAAGACTCAAAACATTAAATCACACATAATACATATAGAAATTTTGCCGAGAAAGAGTTAACTACAAACACATTCAACAAAGTACTAAAAACTAACAATAGTACTGAAATGATTTCCAATGTCAAAGTAGTTTCACAAATTTACTATTCACAATTCAACATAACATTTAAAATAAAGTGTCACACTCTAAAAAGAAATAGTCTCAACAATAAAGTACAACCAAACATAAACTAAACAAAAATCTAACTAAAACATCACCAACATCTTCTTCTTCTTCTTCCAAGTCCAAATTTTACTTTTGATATTGGGTAAAAACAGGGTGAGTTGGAAACCGAACTGAGTGATCACCCCTCATGTATCTGACCATTGCATCATCATAGGAAACATCATATTCAAACTTCTGTCTTGTCAAATCATCATTGTGTGCATTTCTGGCCTCCATATTTTCCATTATACTTTCCATTGTCAAGATATCTCCCTGTTGTATCATCATTTTCTCCATAGTTTACTAGAGAGTAGGGGTACTAGAAGTAGTAGTACTGGAAGTAGAAGGAATATCTCTGGTCCTACTTCCAGATCTCCATCCAACATGAGATTCATAAGTCTCAATATTGGCATGCCTAATAAATTTTAGAGGATCAATTCTCCCCTCATCCATTCTAAAATCAACTCTGTCTGTTCACATAATGTTAAGATCAAGGCAGGGTGTGTTAAACAACAAGTAGTCTCTCCCAAAGGAATAAAACGAATGTTTCTATAAATAATAGAGCCTACATATATCCTTCTCATATGTTGGATACAGAAGTTCAAGATGTCTTTATCCTTTGTAACTTCACTATGATGATTTGTTGGTACCATTCTACTAAAAATAAAGTAGTGTCAGACCTTAGATACTACATTTAACATAGAAAGAGGAAAGTTTACCTTAACATTATTCTTCACATTCCAAGCTCCTCTTCCATCAGTAAGAAAAGAAATAACTTCATCCAAGGCCTCTTTTGTAGCAGAAAAAGATTTGTACTGGCAGCTATACACATCTTCTAATTGATAAAATTCATTAGTTTTCCTTGGAGTAAATTTCACCATTTTCCCACAAACAAACACATAGTCTTCAGAAGTTTCCTTAAAATTGGCATAAAACTCCATCATTACATCAATAATAGCATCGTCAGTAAAGTAACAAAAATATCCCACTACTGAGCATTGATTATTCTTTCGACTTCTCCACCAGGATTTTAATCCTCGATCCATAATTCCTTTTTTAGTTGTAAGCAGACTATTGAAACAAATGTTGGCCTTGTAATTGACAAACTTTTGATCATCAAAATCCACCTTTCTCTTTCCCGTGCTCATTCTCGGAGCCATGGTAATCTATGAAAATTTGATAAAATCCAAATAAATTCCAAAAAATTCTGAAAATCACAATGTGTAATGTTTTGAACTTAAATATACTAAGTAAGAGTTTTTCACCAAAGGATTTTCTTAACATCTTCTAAAAAGTTTTCAAAATTTTGGATCTCGGCAATGTAAGATAAATCCTTGGTGCAAATAAAAAAAATTTGAATTCAAAGTGTAGCTCTTACCTAGAGAAGATGAAATCCAAACTTTGTTTGCCTTAAAATCGCCTCAAATCCAAACAATAACAAGCTCTAGGTGCAAAAACTGAAGGTTGAAGGTGACCAAAAGGTAAAAATTGCATTTTTACTGTGCAAATCGTGAATTTTAGAGGGTTTGGGTGGATTTCAGGTCGATGGTGCTATCGGCGTCCATGCCGGTGCTATCGGCGTTAATGGCAAAAAAATTCATTCTTTTATTTTAGCAAATTATGATTTTCTTTCCATTTACTCCAAAGTCTATTTAGTATTTTTGAACACTAATTTTCATCTTAAAATATTTCATAAACGAGCATTTTCACAAACAACACCAAACTAACTTTTATATATGAAAATACACTTTTTACAAATATTTATTTTTTTCTAATCACACTTTCACATACATAAAGCAAACTAAATTATAATTCAGTGTCAAAATTAAGCCACAACACTAGAATGCTGACCCAAAACTATACACACAATCAAAGTTAATAGAGTTCTAAAGAAAAGTAAAGTAAAGTAAAGTAAAGTAAATTAAATCCACACAATCACATTAGAACATAATTATTTTAAAGTAGTAGAGTGTCCAACTTCTTCAATTATTTTGCTTCATCTTCAGTACTTTCTCCTCCTCTAATATCTCCCATAGATTGGTAATGGAAGTACAAATTGTAGAAGGATCGGTACGAGAATTAATCAGTCAAATTTTCATCGAACCATCCATTTTTCTAGAACATCTACACCAATCCTGCTTCAATTGTTCCAGTATGATTAAAGTTCTCCTTCATCCTCCAATCTAGGTGATAAAAATGGTAGTTGAGATTTCCTATTGCATTCATAATACTCTGATATTCTATTTCTATTTTCTTTCTTTTCTTCTCCAAATTTATTTAACTTCCAACTATTTGTGGCATTAATAATGTTGAAGCATGTGATGAATGATCCAAAATAATATTTAATACTTCATTTCTATTCCCAATATAATTGTCATCAATAGGAATCATGGGCTCCCAAGGTAATAATACTTTCTCTCAACTTTCATATGGCACTTGAGATTGACTGCAAAGTAAGAAAATTGTATAAGGATGTCATAGTCCATATATTAGCCCATTCATAATAATATCCATAATAGATTTGAAAATAATTGATCCCACATCAATGGGCTTTTCCATTTGAATGCAATAGTTTAAAATTACACTTCTCTCGTAACTCTACTAATCTTCATGGTAGGTAGTAATTTTGTAGAAATGAAGAAATACCATTGTTTTGATACTGGATTAAGCAGTGAAGCAGAGAAACTAACGTATCCCTAATCTATGATTTCCCAATTATTGTTTTCATCGATCAGAAAGTTATATACATCTTGCATCATATCTCTCGTTGAGATAAAATTTGTATAATGATAGATTGGAACGTTTTCTATCATATAAAAATCATTAATTCAAGCCAGAGTAAATGATACAGCTTTACCTTAAACGAAGACAATTCCTTGGGTACCACTGGTACAACAACTACAGCGGAAGTGCAGCACAGAACTTCCCAACGTCTTTGTACAATGATTTTCTCAATTTGTGAACTTGGATTACTCAATCCATGATTAACAAAGCCTCTCTCCTTGATAAGTCTCTTTTTTGTAATGAATTTGTCGTATAATCTGTGTGCGTCAAAACTGATAAACTTTCTTCTTTTAAAAACTTCATACCTTGAAGTATTTCTGAAAGTGAAAACCATGGAATTCGAAAATTGGAAGTTTCTGGTAGTCCAAAGAAGTTTTTAGGCCTTCAAAAACACCTCTCGATAATTATTTAGGAGCGCAATCCCGCCAAAGTCTGCTACTTTCACATTGAACTTGCAAAACTACTTGGGACGCCGTCGACGCTCCCGATGGCGCTGTTGATGACATGGCCAATATGAACTGGCGCCGTCGGCGCTAAAGGCCAAAATCACGTCTTTTATTTTTTTGTTCAATTCGATTCCAAATTTTTCCCCTAATACCAATATTTATCTTAATTTATGATCTATAAAATTGTGTAGGATTCAAAAATATTATTATTTCCTAAAAACAATTATTAAACAAAATAGTAATATATAGATTTATATAGATTTATATATGGGTTGCCTCCCCAAAGCGCTTGGTTTAACGTCGTCAGCCCAACGTATCATTGTTTAATCAGGATGACTTAACATCAAAATTTCTTTAAATTGTGGCATGTGTCCTTTATAACAATGTTTCAATTGATGCCCATTAACTTTAAATATCTTTTAGATTAAGGATCTTTAATAACAGCAGTTCCATCTTGATAGTCTTTAATCACTTTAAATGGTCGTAACCATTTGGATTTCAGTTTTCCTGGAAATAGTCTCAATCTTGTATTACATAATAAAACTTTTTATCCAAGTTCGAACTTCTTTTTAATAATCTCCCGATCATGCCATATTTTCATTTTCTCTTTATAGATTTTTACAATATCATATACTTCATTTCTAATCTCCTCAAGTTCATTGAGTTGCAATAATCTTTTCTCACCAATATCTTTTAGATTAAAATTAAATTCCTTAATAATCCAAAATACTTTATGCTCCAATTCTACTGGTAAGTGACATGTTTTTCCAAAAATAAGTCTATATGGGGAAATTCCTATAGGAGTCTTATAAGCAGTTATGTATGCCCATAATGCAGTATCTAATCTAGAGGACCAATCGAATTTATCGAGATTTACAACTTTTTTCTGAAATTCATTCTATTTCACAATTTGTTATCTTTGCTAGAGCACTGGTCTGAGGGTGATAAGAAGTAGAGAATCTATGCATAATATCATATTTTTTAATCAATTTCTCTATTCTCTTATTTCTAAAATGGGATCCTTCATCTGTAATAATTACTCTCGGCTTTCCATATCTTGTAATAATATTTTTATTTAAAAATTTAGAAACACTCCAAGCATCCCATTTAGGTACAGCAACAGCTTCAATTCATTTGGATATATAATCAACGAAAAGTAATATATATAAATTTCCAAATGAAGGCATATATGGTCCCATAAAATCAAATCCTCGCACATCAAAAATTTTAACTTCCAATGTGCAATTTAGAGGCATTTCATTTCTTCTAGAAATATTTCCTACTCGCTGACATCGATCACATGTTTAATATATTCATTAACATATCTAAAAAGAGTAGGCCAATAAAATCCAGCTTGCAAAATTTTATATGCAGTTCTATTTGTTCCAAAATTTCCTCCAAATTCAGAATCATGACATCTTTCAATTATTTGTTGAGTTTCTTCATGAGGCACACACCTTCTAATTATTAGATCTTTATATTGTTATATAATTATGGGTCATCCCAATAATAGAATTTTGAATCATATAAAACATTCTTTAATTGTTGATTCTTAATATCTTTTGGTAGAATATAACTTACACGATATAATTTATTATATCGGCATACCTCGGCATAATTATTTGATCAATATTATCTAATTGTTCATTAGGGAAATTTCTAAAATTTCATTTGTAAAATTAGTTAATATTTCTTTTTCTAGCCTAGACAAATGATTAGCTATTTGATTATCATTTCCATTTCTATCAACTACAATAAAATCAAACTCTTGCAATAGAAGTATCCATCTAATTAAACTTAATTTAACATCTTTCTTTTGCATCGAGTATTTGATAGTAGAATGATCTGTATGCACTATACATTTGATTCCAATCACGTAAGGTCTAAATTTATCAAAGGCATAGACAATAGCCAATAACTCTCTTTGAGTAGTAGTGTAATTAATTTGAGCATCATTTAGAGTTTTACTAGCATAATATATTACTTTAAAAACTTTATTGTGCTTTTTTCCTAAATTTGATGTAGATATTTTTGGTGTATTAAAATTAAAAACTTGATCCTGAAAAATATAGTTGTGTAAAATTTATAAAGTTGACTCCGCTTTACAACAGTGCCAAGAATTTGACGTGGTATTTTATGAATGATAACATTAAGCACTTAATGTTGGGATTCTACACAAGTATGCATATCATTATCAAGTAATATATGATTTTCTATTTAAGTCGCAAATATCAATCTTACAAGGAAGGCTTAAATTTTAAGTGATAAATTAACTAGGAAATTCATAGAAATAAAATGAAATTACTGTCACTAATTTTAAATGTTTGAGATACTATCAGAAGTAAATTATTAACTACTAGCAAAATTTATATGCAAAGTTTAAAATAGTAACTATTAAACTATGTTTATGTGATGAAGTTTTCCAATATGAAAAGGCATTCTTCCTACTACAATGAGTTTTTGGTGAAATGAGATGAATAAATGGTTTAAATATGTATTGTATCAAATAGAAGCAAATTTAATTCTCTACCCTGATTCATTGTTATAGAAAATCATTGGCTAATCTTAGGTTTAGTCCCAAAATCTATGGCTATGCTGCGAGGATACTGACTCCCACTCCAGATCTCCAACTTCCCTTCCCCTGAAGGCTAACTCTCGCTTTAGTTCTTAAACACTAAGATCGAATTAGGGATTTTAATCTATCACCCTAAAATCTCAAATTCTACACCCAATAATGTATATTCTTCTATTTATTTGCACTAAATTCCATGAATGAAATACTCTATCATGGAACTAAATGTGATTCTCACTCTGTTGTAGAACTCATACTCTATTTTCCGTATTATATGTTTCACAACATATTTTAATAATTCAATTGACCAGATCGAAAAGTAAATGAAGAATAAAGTTGAAAAACCATCATAATTTATTTTATAATTTAACATTGACACTTCTAAATTATCTCTTCATTTCACTCTAACTCAGAGTAGGAGAAAGATAAAGAAAAATACTCAGAGTTCATGAGAAAGATACAACATAACACAAATTTCATATATAAAAGAAAGTTCATACAACAATAATAAACAAACAACATTTATCTGAAACTCTTTCTCAAAGAAAATCCTTTGTAGCCTCTCTTAAAAAGAGTAGGAAGAAGAAATCTCTCACTTCTTTCCCTCTCCAACACTCTTAGAGAAGAATTCACACTTAAACTCACCACAAAAACTCAAAATTATAAAACAAATAAACGACTGATGGTGTGGAATGGCGTGGAAGAAAGTGGAAAGTGGTTGAAGGGTGCAAAGAGGTGTGAAAGGGGGCAAAAAAGACATCTTTTCTGATCAATTTTGGCTCTAAAAAGAGCCTAGGGTTGGTTTTCCAATAAGTGCATCCAAAAACTCTTCAAAAAGCATCTAAATTCATCGAATCGTCTAGAAATAGGGCTTGCATCGACACTGGCACCATCGGCACTAGTGGTTCGTAAATAATATTCGTGCTCTCTGTTAAACAGTGTTGTAAGCACCCAGTTTGGCACCATCGGTGCTAAACAATTCGTCAAAAGCTCCATTTTGATTCTAAATTCCATCCTTTTTGTTTCATTTTTGCTCCAAGTCCTAAAAATCAACAATCTACATTGAAACATAAAAAAAATAACTTCCTTTAAAGTGCAATATCACCAAAAATGACTATAAAATATGGGTTTAAAAATGCATATATTTTTGATGTATCAAAATCCTCCAAACTTAAATGTTACTTGTCCTCAAGTAACACCTTTACTACATAAATATATCACTCATGGAAAAGTTTTTAACTTCTTGATTTCTATATTTTAGTCCACTAAATACAATAACATAACTTATGGAAAATGTAAAATAACTCCAATTAATACTAAAGGTATAAGAATATCTCGCAGTCTAGTCTAAGATTTTTTATTATCTACTCTTTTCAAGGAAAATTGCAAATTTTTAATATTAAAGCCAATTAGAATATTCATATGAAAAAGAACATCGAGAAACTTTACTAGTAAATATGCTAACACTGAAATATAAGTTAAGAAAATGTAGTCAAGCCTTCTTCTTTAAGTTGATTCAAGTGAAGCTAATTTTTAATTAGGCATCTCCTCAAGCTTTTCCTCACTTTTTATTATTTTCTTTTTCTTTTCTTTTCTTTTCTTTTTCTTTTCTTTTTTATGTGAGGATTATGATCTCTGGATTGCCTTTAATGATTTTGAAATTCACTATCTTCTTCTTAGAGTTAAAAACTTTTCACATTCCTTCACTGTATAAATTTATATTAGCTTTAAAGATTTTTCATAAAGTTTTATTCTTTTCTTCTTACATGAATCCCTAAGATTTCTTTAATACTTCAAAAAAACAAATTCCTTTACTTACAATAGAAAAACATAGTCTTTTTCTCTCATACCAAATATCTTAATCTCTAAAATTAACCTTTATTATTGAAAATTTTTACTTAAGTTTACTATGTATTTAGAAATAATAAATATAGTTATCTAAAGTTACCCTCTAATACGAAAGGTCATGTGAACAAATAATATTAAGTTTATTTTCTTTAAAAAAGAATTTTTCTTTCCCCCCAAACTTAAATTATTCAAAGATTTAACATGAAAAACTGAAAAAATAAAGGGTGAAAGAAAACATGTAATACATAAAGGAAAGACTTACCTGTTGAAGGTTCTGATATTGAAACTTAACTCTGAAATATTACAGGTGCTAATATGAAAAGCCACAAGACTCAAAACACTAAATAACAAATAAAACATATAAAAATTTTGCTGAGAAATAGTTAACTACAAACACATTCAACAAAGTACAAAAAACTAACAACAATACTGAAATGGTTTCCAAAGTAAAAATAGTTTCACAAATCTACTATTCACAATTCAATATAACATTTAAAATAAAGTGTCACACTCTAAAAACAAACAGTTTCAACAATAAACTATAACCAATCATAAACTAAACAAAAATCTAACTAAAACATCACCAATTCTCTTTGACATCCAAATTTTGCTTCTTATATGGGTTAAAAACAGGGTGAGTAGGAAACTGAACTGAGTGATCACCCCTCATGTATCTGACCATCACATAATCATAGGCAGCACCATATTCAAACTTTTGTCTTATCAAATCATCATTGTGTGCATTTCTGGCCTCCAAATTTTCCATTCTACTTCTCCCTGTTGTATCATCATCTGCTCCATACGTTCCTGGACAGTAGGGATACTAGAAGTAGTAGTACTTGAAGTAGAAGGAATATCCATGTTCCTACTTCCAGATCTCCATCCAACATGAGATTCATAAGTCTCAATATTGGCATGCCCAATAGGTTTTAGAGGATCAATTCTCTCCTCATCCATTCTAAAATCAACTCCTGCCTGTTCACATAATGTTAAGATCAACTCACCTAAAAAACCTCCCAAAGTCTTTCCTCTTTTAACTCTTGGAGCCATAGCAATTTCTAAATAAATTCACATAAAATCTACTAAATGCACAATATCATAACTCAAACTCAAAAAATATAAATTCTTGGCAAGAAACTTTTCACAATGGGTTCTCATTAAACTTCTTCAAAAACCATCAAATTTTTAGATTCCCATAATGTAGGAAAAATCTATGGAGAAAATTAAAATTTTATTAGTCTAAGTGAAGCTCTTACCAAGGGAAGATGAAATTCAAGACTTTAAAGCCTTCAAATATCCTCAAATCCAAGAAATAACAATCCTTAAGTTGAGTTTCAATGTTAGTCTAGAGGTAGGAGACGACTCAAGCAGCAAAAATGGGCTTTTACAGTGGATTTTTGTAGCTTTAATGAAATATAGGTGCTTTTGGGAAACTGGCGCCTCTAACGCCAACACCAAAAATTTTCAAATTTCAATTTTTTTGTAAAATATGTTGTATACCAAACCACGCCAACCTCTAGTTAACTTAAATTAACATTAATATTCATAATTAAACATTCTTCTAACAATAAATTTTCACAAACAACACAAAACTCACATTTATATAAAATTTCCACTTGATTACAAACCAACATTTTTCAAACCACAATATTAAATTCAATGTCAAAATCACACCATACAAACTAACGCAGAAGACTAAATATTAAACACTTAACATTAGATACATATAAAGTTCAACAATGAAATAAAATGAAATCCAATATAAACACATAACACACAAATGCTCTCATAATTAAGAATTTCGTAATTTAGAGGGTCCACACATCATCATCACTTTCATCATCTTGAATATTTTTCATGGATTGGTAGTGTACATATAGTTATAAATGGTTGGTGAGGAAATTTGTTTGTTGAATCTTCTTCAACCCAATAATTTTTCATAAGCATACGCACCATACCTTCTTCTATGTGTTTGGTATGTTTGAATTGTTCCTTCATCCTCCAATCCAAATGATCAAATATATCAGAGATGTTTCTAATTGAATTAATAATATTTTGTACCTTTTCTCCAACTTATTGATCCTTTTCAGAATATCATGTGAACTATAAGGTAAGTGGGGTTGAATAATAGATGAATTTTGAGATGATTGATCCAAAAAAAAATATTCATATTATTTTCCTCCCCATTTCCTATGCACTTACAACAATTCTCTGGGTCTATGGGCTTCCAAGGGAGAAGCACTTTTTCCCAACTTTCGTAAGGTAATTGTGACTGGCTACATAGTAAGAATATGGTAGATGGATGTCCCAGCTCATAAGTCTATCCCTTTATAATTAAACTTAGAACGGATTTTACAATTAAAGCACCCACATCAATAGGTCTTCCAATTTGAATACAATAATTCAAGATAACACTTCCCTTGGCCACTTTAGTGATTTTCATGGCAGGAAGAAATTTTGTTGAAATAAAGAAATGCAATGTCTTTGATATAGGATTTAATAATGATTGAGAAAACATACATGTCCATCATCTCTTGTCTCCCAATTTGCATCTTTGTCATAAGAATTCAATAGACTTTATTCATGTTATCTCTTATAGGGAAAAAATTTGCATAATGACAAATCGAGACTCTTTCAATCATAAACAAGTCGTTTATTCTTGAAGGAGCAAATGGTACCCACCTGCCTTGAACATAGATGCTTCCTTGGTTAATCCCATGAAGAATAACATAAAACCTTTTTACCACACGAACGACTACTACAGTAGTGGTATAGCATAGCACTCCCAACGTCTTTGCACAATAATCTCCTCCACTTGAGTACTTGGTGTGTTGAATCCTCGATTCACAAATCCTCTTTCTTTGATTAATCTCTTCCTCAAGAGAACCTTATCATATGATTTCTGCGCATCAAAACTGATGAACTTTCTCCTATTGAAAACTCCATATCTAGAAGTTTCTCTAAAGTTGGAAGCCATGAGATTCAAAAATGGTGAGTTCTCTTTCATTTTATAGAATTAAATAATTCTAAAATACTTATTTTGGGAGTTACTAGAAAGAAAATTAGTACAAAATTGCCCAAAACCGCCTTTAGAATCTTCCAAAACCATCTCGGTAACCGTGGGGCCTCTAGAGCCGAATTCTAGAAACTTCTGGCTCCAAACTCTGACACTTCTAGCACCAGCTTTTTGTAATATGGCGCAAGTTCAAATTTCTGTACCATTTTTCTTTTGATCCAAATAACTCTCAAAATTTTCTATATAATTTAGTAATTAAAGATGTTTAAATGTATTTTTTTTCATTTATATGTCTCCCAAGTACTCAGAATTCATAAAGAGAGCATATATATATATATATATATATATATATATATATATATATATATATATATATATATATATATATATATATATATATATATATA
>JXCR01145789.1:92715-110196 GCA_002079205.1 Phalaenopsis hybrid cultivar
ATATATATATATATATATATATATAAAGGAGCATTATTCATCTCCTTACACGTTAATTAAAATAAAGGATACATAATTTGGTGGTAAACGATTCCCCAACTAGAAAATAAAAAACACATAACTCACTCAATATAAGGGATCCTCCATCGATTACAACTCCACCCATCAAACAAATAAAATAAACCTAAAAAAGTCAAAATTATGACAAAATTGATACAAGTATACCCAAAATAAAATTTATAAGCCCAAAATAAATAACTAGAGATACAAAAAATTTATGTTATCATTTGATACACCATCATATTTAAATGTTGCGCACAATTATATAAAATTGGCAAGATGTAAATTTGGATCTTCAGTTGGTGATCCCCCAAACTGATTATTTGATACCATTTGNCCCGTCCTCATGCTCTCCAATAACGCAAAAATCATCAAAAATTAACAGTAAGCGATCTTATTTAGGGCTTAAATACATGGATCAAAACACAGAAAAACAATTCGTAAAGCAATACTTAATTTGTAGAAAATCAAGAGTTCCCGCAGAAGAAATTTTTCCCCTCGTTAAAAAATTCACATTACAATAACAAATAAAGATTAATTGATAACCACAAAATAACACTAGCTTTCTCAACTCCTGAAGAAAGATTGAACAGCACCAGTTCCATCTCTTCAAGGAATTCAAAAGGAAAAATCATGCAGGCATTAAACAAAATGAATCGTGCAAGTTTCTCAACCAAATCAATCCCGATCAAACTCCAAAGAAAACACCGACGACTCATCTCGACTTCGGACACCTCACAAAACGAAAAGACAGATTGCTTGCCTTGGTAGAGATAGACTCTTCGGGATACATTGAAGAGGGGACGGATGTGCAGCGGCGGTCACAGCGCCGGCGGCGGGGGACGGTGGCGCGCCCTTGAAGAAAGATAAAACAATGGCAGCTCAAAGGCAGCCACGACCGGCTCCACTCTTAAATCAAGTATTTATTGACTACTGTATATCCCCATTTCGCTACCTTCAACAACTTTCGGTTTTTCAATGAATTTTTTTTTTCTATAAATTTTAATTATAAATAAATATGGTATGATTGACCAAATAATATTTATATGATGCGTAAGTTAATTAAAATTTAATGTTTGGAAATTATTTATTGATACTTCATCGAAAAATTATTTTAATCGATATAATTTTTAATTAAAAAGTTTTTATAGTTATGTCCATAATTATTGAAATTCAATTCAAATCAATTTTTTATGTGATATAAATTAATATTACAAATATAAATATAAAAATTTTGGCCTTGTAAATACATACGAATTGTGTGTTTTGTATGTAAACGACCTTATTATTTAAGAAAAATGATAAATATTACTTAATATTTTTTTCTAATATTTTATTAAAAATCAAATTAAATNTAATCAATTTTTTATGTGATATAAATTAATATTACAAATATAAATATAAAAATTTTGGTCTTGTAAATACATACGAATTGTGTGGTTTGTATGTAAATGACCTTATTATTTAAGAAAAATGATAAATATTACTTAATATTTTTTCTAATATTTTATTAAAAATCAAATTAAATTTTATTTATTCATGTTGATTTCTGTTTAATATTATCGTCGTCAATTCTTATTTAATATATATATATATATATATATATATATATATATATATATATATATATATATATATATATATATNTTGGGTACACTAACTCTTAAATCAATATTTATTTTCCAATCATGACATGGACCCGAAGTCCAAGTTGGTGGGAAACTTAACGGCTGTGGGCCCCATACGAACGGCAACAATGAGCGGCCGTCTACGCATCCCACCTTCCGATGAATGACGCGTGTTAGCTACCGACCGGCACCGGTTCGCTGATTCGGTCTCCTATGCTCTCGAGACGGGTCAGATTTCGGGTGAATTAGGTGACCCGATAAGGATTTAAAACCAATTGTATATGGTGGGCACTGTAGCGAGGAAAATATAAATATATTTATTTTTTATTTAGGTTGAATTCTGATTTATTTGGGAACACAACCCAATGAATTAGAAGTGCAAGTGAGTCAAGCCGACTGTGAGCCGGCTCAAGCTCGGCCCGATAAATGACTCATAAGCTGAGATCAATGAGCTAACAAGCCAAGCTAAAGTTTGCCCTGATTCGAATCATTAGCTCGTGAACGTGCTCGTTTAAAAACATATTAAAATAAAATATAGTCAAAATATATTAAATTTCAAAATTTTATCCTTATAGCATTGAAAATATTGAGAAAATAATATTTTATTGTATATTAATTTATTACTTATTATTTATCTCTTAATTGTTCATTCTCCTTTTCAAATTATTATAATTTTTTTAAAAAAAATTAATATCATTTCCCCTCTTTTATATTAAACAAGTTGGCTTGCGAGCCGGTTCAAACTTATAGTTTTAAGCTCGAGATCGAGATAGAAAAATTAATCAAGCTCAAGCTCTAGTCGAGGGCGGCTCGAGCTGGGGTCAACTCGTTTATACCCCTACAATGAATAGAGCATAAATAATGAGAGAGACATAGAGATGGAGAGAAATAGTGAATAATAATTTTATCAATCTTGTTGAGTTTCACTTATTGGCTCAAATTGGGTGTATCTGTCCTTCTTCATGCATAAAATGATTTTTCTATTTATAGGAAATGAAGTACAATATGTTAATGTTGTGTTTTTTCTGTTGTTTTTAATGAAAACTGTGCGGGGTATTCAATGGGGAGTTTCTAGATACATTTGGTATGATTAGAGATGCCAATGAACTAGATCTTTTCTCGAGTTAGCTTCTTCATGTTGATTAGCTTGGATGTCTCTTTGTCTCATTTCCAACCAAACTACAAATATTCGGGTCATTCGATCATTTATCGGGACTCAATCAACTTAGCCTTATTTGATGTGGTTCGAACGACTATATTTGGTCAGATAAGTGGGTCTTATGATCTTCTGCCAGCAAGCCCTCATTCAATGTATTATTTTCCAGTGGATCATTAGTTCTCTTCAGAATTAGCGTTCCCACATTTTCTATTGTACATTTCATGTAAGTTAAATGTATAATTATTTATTACATTTAAATTATTGATTAAAATGTGCTTCAAATTTGAATTTTATAGTAAAAAAAAAAAAAGATTATCTGTCAACTCCTCAGATTTTTCAAGTATCAAATGAGATTGATGCCCACGAAATTGTAAATTTTTAAATTTTAATAAATAAAAAAACAACAAATTGTGAGAGGGATAAAACTGACTTTGACAAATCAAACATCAATTCAAAATTGCTATAACCAAGAAGAAAATAATATAAGAAAAAAATTGGTTTTAGATTGGATTCCAACGGGAGAAAAAAGCTTGAAATTTCGATGTTGCTCCATTTGGTTATATATAATTCGATGTGGACAATTAATTCCTAGTCAATAGAATATGCTAATATAACTCTAAAGAATATCAATATATTGTTATGAAATAATTTTTTTTATAATTTGAAATTAAAAAATAGTGCATGCCAAGTATCACGCTTGTCGTGTTGTGTAAGTTAATAAATAACAAAATTATATATAACTGTGACATTCTATCCTGACAACGAAGGAAATGGTCGCTGCGGAGAATTCAGTCAGGGAAAAGGAAAAGTTCGGGTAGAGCAAATATGCCTAGCACCTTGCGTATTCACTTATTGAAGGAAGTCAGTGAGAAAGTCTAACGCTTCGCACCTTTACTATGAAATTCAGGACACGATCAGAGAGNCTATACCCCTAAATTCAAAAGTCATTTTATGATAATGAAGTTTCCAAAATTTTGATAGGGTTTAGCAAATTGAAGTGAGTTTCTACCAATTAAGCCTCTTTTTGATTGCAAATCATCAAACGAGTTAATTAATATCAGAAATTACCCATTTCCCATTTTAATTAAGCCTAAATATTCATTAAGGCCAAAATATTCAAAATTACAATTTTGCCCCTAAGGGTCCAAACTTTCATAANATTACCTATATATAATCCTTAATTTAATCAAATCTACACCATATCTCAGATTTGTTCCAACCCCTCTATACAACTTCTCGGAGCGAAATTTTTAAAATAGCATGTTTAAAATAAAAATTTTTAAATCAACACACAAAAAAAAAAATTTAATCAACAGTCATCACATCAGCGGAGTTAGAAATGCAAATGCATGGTAATTCTTTTGATATGATAAGAGAGATTTGGGTGCTATAAATGTAAAAAGTAAAAAATGTTGGTGTTAGATATGTAAATGCATAAGAATTGGCACTGTAATTTATGCAAAAAAATGCAATACTGAGCTTATAATTGTGGACTTCAGTATACATATTCAAGACATGATATTGCAAAAGAAGCAATCGTTTACTGAAAGAAACTCTAAAATGTTATGAACAGAAGGCAAAAATAATAGTTCTGTATAGAAACAAGCATAAACTAAAGCTTGTTTTTTTATTCTCAAACACAAATTTCTTCCACGAATAACAATGTGCATGTCAGCTTTGCATAAAAGTCATGCTCTACAATTGCTGCAAAAGCAGGTTCTTTTCATTCTCCAAGGGGATTCCTGAAGCCACGTCCAAAGAAAGGTTTCCAGAGAATATAGCTTCACCATTAAATCAAAAATATGTTGGGTGAGTTTTGCAAATGTGAATTGACTGCTATGTAAAACAATCTTGATAACAACTATGTCGTACTACACCGAAGTAATTGTAAAGAATGAAATCTGAAACCAACGGCTTCGTCTTGCATGTAGGGATAAAAAATTGTAAAAGTTACTACGAAATCAGAAAAAAAAAAAAAAGGAAACATGTGATGATAAAGATATTACAAAACTAGTGTCCACAACGTTTTTGTTGAATTACTGCATTTGTTTTTGGGGTGTAAGGTTGAGGCGCGCGAACTGACCTATCTTTCAAATGATATTCACGATCATAGTTCTTTGACAGTTGTGCCTCTATCATCTCATGAATTGTGATTGTTGTTGTGAAGTTGGCGCAGACATCAAAAAATGCCCAAAATATGGTAATCTAAATGGGATGGTGGCTCCACCCATCCAGAATGAGGGTGTGGTCTAGTAATGTAGCTGTGTAAATTGTGTATGCTGTTGTGGCAGGCGCCACGGTGTGTTGTTGGATGCATGCTCGTCATACGATCTGTTGAATTGCGGATAGTTGATGAACTTGGATCAACCGGAACAGATGGTGCTACACTTACAACTGCTAGTGGGTATAATGTGTCTAAGGTGGATGGGTGCTCCGCAACATTTTCGGTGTCATGACGATCATCTGTAATATACATGGTCCTGCAAACCTCTCTGCATAAGCCCTCAAATGCATCAATTAGATGATACAAGCTGTAGCAACTCATCAAATTTCAAAATATTAGATAACAGTCATAGCTTAAAAATGCTTATAACATTAAATTAATTACCAAAACTCTCTCTCGTGATGCTTTTAGATAATATGATTTTGGAGCTTTGGATGGAGCTTGTAGCAAGTATGAGGAAGCCCAAGATCTATACAACACATGTATTCTCTACGTGCTTAATCCTCGTCGATATCAGCATTATCACTTTGGACAATTAAGCCATATTTGTTTTCCCATATTTGTATGTAACGCTGATGGTACACAGCCCAATCCATATCTGTATTTCCTCTACCATCTACTCGTGTGAATTTAGGCTCCATTGGTTCCATGAGAATGCCCTGCACACCCCCAAATTGCCTCATGACTCAATCAGGTAAATTCAACTCAACTCTCCTCAAGGAGATTAATGGAACGCAGAATAGTCAGATAACTTGCCTTGTCATGCATTTATCAGCCACACGTGCCAATATCTCTACAATGTAGGGCTCCCATGTTACCTAATTATTAAACCCACATCGATTAAGCCCATTACTTTTTAGCAAGAATATATTAAATTTGCATTATTCATTGCACAAACCTGACTTTCTAGCAAATCGTCAATCTCATGCCTATAAAGTCATATGATCGATGCAGAAATTTCCCAAACATGTAGCTCATTCCATCTGTAATTTGATACATCGTTAGCTTTACAAAAATCGTTTCAAATTAAAAACCAATCAATACGTACCTGAACCCTAACTCTTTCCGTCCAAAGTTTGAGGATATGGCACATGAAGTGTCGGTCGGCCTACATGCAAATGTTCCCCACTCCATACCTGCAGTAGATTAAGAAACTCAGCCATATTAACTCGCCTGGGTTTCGTTGCAAGTTTCAGATCTCGATATAGGTGGGCCAGTACTGCACTGCCCAATGAGTAATTTCCAAAAATCTTATAAATTTTCCATTGTTGACAAGTGTTGCTAACGAACCTGTAGAGTAATGGTCATCTAAGTCTATATAAGATTCAAGATAGAACATCTATATTAACCATCTTAGAGGCATGCAAGTATGTCGCTTTGCTTGACCCACCCGAAATGTCTATGATCGCCTCATTAGTGGGGTCATGAAAGACAACATAATCTTTCATCGGATGGGCACCAAGAGGTTCTTCAGAATAATCAGGACATGAAGCCCATCTACACCCACTCCAACCACATTTCGCCCAATCAAAGAAGGTCCGTCAAAGCGGAGGCCAAGTAACACACCAATATCCTGTAGAGTAATGGTCATCTCGCCCACGAGAAGAAGAAAAGTATTNGACTCTTTAGTTGACAACTATGTTGTCAGTCGTGAGTCCCCTAGTGTAAGAGGTTCGAGCCAGCCTGAGTGTATTTATCTTGCAACGTGAGATCAAGTGATTAGGCACATTAAAGATGGTTGGGGGCTTGGATCATAGCTTTCGACCATTTTTTTTAAATATAAATAGACACACACATTAAATGAGTTTTCAGAAAAGAAAAAAAATGCACGGAAGAAAAATTACTAAAACTATACATTAAAAATAAGAGCAAATGTGAAAAAGAGAATTTTGAGAATAATCAGGACATGAAGCCCATCTACTCCCACTCCAACCACATTTCGCCCAATCAAAGAAGGTCTGTCAATGCGGAGGCCAAGTAACACACCAATATCCTGTAGAGTAATGGTCATCTCGCCCACGAGAAGAAGAAAAGTATTTGTATCAAGTGACCATCTCTTCACAAGGGCAGTAAGCAGATAATGATCTAATTTTATGTAATGGAGATGCCTAATACAGTTAATCCCACCTGCTGAAGCCCCTCTATGAATCAAGGAAATGTCATCAGCCACTCTTTAGTCATCTTTTGTCTCTTTTATTATTGTCTAATTTTGGCTGTTGATTTTTGATTGTTGGTTGTTGGTTGTTTGTTGTTAGTTGTTGGCTATTAGATTACTTGCATGTTCGATGTTGGTTGTTGACTCAATTCGCACAATACAATGTCATTTAAATAGCGTTCATCTGTAAATTAAGTCAAATGATGAAAAAAAATTCCATTTATTAAAATGCACTTTATTTTTCTTTCACTTTTCAGTTACTAATACAAATCTGAACAAAAACACCTCCAATTTTTTAGATAATAATAAAATTGTTGCAAGAGAATTTTTTATTGGAAGTTGTAGCTAAAACACTTATTGCTATTTAAAATTTTTGTTAGAGATNGAACTTTATGTAATGGAGATGCCTAATTCAATTAATCCCACCTGCTGAAGCCCCTCTATGAATCAAGGAAATGTCATCGGCCACTCTTTAGTCATCTTTTGTCTCTTTTATTATTGTCTAATTTTGGCTGTTGATTATTGATTGTTGGTCGTTGGTTGTTTGTTGTTAGTTGTTGGCTGTTAGATCACTTGCATGTTAAATGTTGATTGTTGACTCAATTCGCACAATACAATGTCATTTAAATGGAGTTCATCTGTAAATTAAGTCAAATGATGAAAATAAAAATCCCATTTATTAAAATGCACTTTATTTTTCTTTCACTTTCAGTTACTAATACAGATCTGAACATAAACACCTCCAATTTTTTAGATAATAATAAAATTGTTGCAAGAGAATTTGTTATTGGAAGTTGTAGCTAAAATACTCATTGCTATTTAAAATTTTTGTTAGAGATTTGTCTATAAATTAGAGAAGTAAATTATGATTTTGGCTAAGCTTTTGTGATGTTGTTTGTATTCAAATGACCTAAATACTCTTATTCTTAGCTCTTTAATATAATTTTTATCCTTGAGAAAACACGCACAACAATTATCTCTGAGTACAACACAATTTCTCTTTGTAATGCATTTACATACATAACACTTAATTCTTATGTATATACATATCTAACACCTAAACTTTGTTTTTACATTTATACCGCCCAAATCTTTCATATCACGTCAAAAATATCATCATTTTAACTTTAAAAAAAATGAAATCCACCTTTTCATGCATGGGTAAGGTGGTCTGGTATGTTTGTAAGAATTGAAGTTTAGTGTTAGGTATGTAAATTCATGAGAATTGAGTGGTATGTAAACATTACATAAATTAATTGCTAAATTGGGGGCTAGCTACTTGAAGCCAATTACCTCTCATTTATCCATATGTCGGCACTATCTTTGGCGTGGGGTTTACCCGTAAGAAGCTGTCGGTCATCGAAATTGAAATCTCATTGCCCGCTTCGGAAGGAAGTTTTAAAAATTTTTAGTTTTGAAAAAGATGAAGTCAAACTGACCCCATAATTTTCATAGTTTAGATGAAAGNTGTATGTTTGTAAGAATTGAAGTTTAGGTGTTAGGTATGTAAATTCATAAGAATTGAGTGGTATGTAAACATTACATAAATTAATTGCTAAATTGGGGGCTAGCTACTTGAAGCCAATTACCTCTCATTTATCCATCCAACTCAAGTTAGTTTCATCAAAGATAATTTGATCTCTAGCAATAATATTATCGTTAGGGGAACCCTCAAATGTTTCTATTTTAACTCACTATAGCACTGTGGTGCTCAAGTTGATACGGCATAGTCCATTGATAGCTTTAATTATACATAAAGGCTTATTCACCAGGCTAACCCTAAGAAATTTTTTTAAATGGACTAATTGTTATATTTGTTGGTTGTTGATTGTTGGTTGTTGGTTGTCGGTGTTGGATGTTGGTTGTTGGATCACTGGTTGTTAGTTGTTGGCTATTGTGCAACTTTTTTTGTTTTGACTATAACATATTAACTATGAATTAATCGTTGTTTCTGATAAATAATTTATGGATAACAAACCTTTAAAATATTTGCATTCAAGTATAAAATAGAGTTCGAAATTTAAGATTATGTTGACTTTTTGTTTCAGTTTTCATTGCTATTATCTATAATTTTTTATTTCCTTATTATATTAAATTTGTTGATTTGTTCAGGTATTTATTGATCTTTCCCTTTTAGTGAGGTATTTTAGTTGAGCAATGATATTTTCCAATATTTTCATTAAAATTTAATCATAATTATAAGTGTTGTTGTTGTTTTAGAGGTTTCGGTTGTTTTGGGTGTTATCTCACAACATTGGGCCTTTGGGTGTTGGTTGGTGGTTGTGGACTGAGATCTATTGATATTGATGTATTGGTCATTTGGTTGTTGGCTAAGACCTATCGTGCAGTTTTTTTTTTTTTAACTGTAAGCTCTTAGCTGTGAATTAATTGTTAACACTGATAAATAATATATAAATTACGTACCTTTAAAACATTTACATTCATATACAATAATAGAGTTTGAAATTGGAGATTAGATTGGTTTTCTGTTTCAGTTTTATTACCATTATCCTTAGTTTTTTTATTTCTTTATTATATCAGATTTGTTGATATGTTCAGCTATTTCTTGCTCTTTCCCTTTTGGTGGGATATTTTGATTGAGTAATGATATTTTTCAATCTTTTCACTAAAATTCAATCATACATATAAATATTTGATGACAAATATTTATAGCATTTAGATGAGATTTTAATGTACTTTCATTAAGTAAGTTATGAACTCAATTTCATTTTCATTTTATTGTTTCTCGTTTCTCCTTTTGTGTCTTTTTTATGGTTGTCCTATTTTGGCTGTTGGTTGTTGGATCACTTGTTGTTGGCTAATAGTAGTTGTCTTGCAGTTATAAGANGGATTTTGATGTGTTTTGGATTTAGACCCAAATTAGGCATATGGGGCTAATTTGGGTCAAACTTGAGCTAGCTTTGGACTAAGCTCAAATTGGGTATTGTGTTTGGTCACAAATGACCTCATAAAGGATTTTCAACAAAAATTGAATGTCAATTTGAGTATTATTGTGTTTGATCAAAAAGGATTTTCAACAAAAATTGGATGTCAATTTGAGGTTTAGGGCATTCAATTGTTGAGATTTGGGGTGTTAGCCAATATTGGGGCTTTGTGGGATTTTGGTCAAAGATGGTCAAACTGACTAAATTGGACCATGGTGTAGTTGGACAAAATGAAATTGAGAATATTTTGGATTTATTGGGATTTTTTGGGAATTTTTGNCCTAAGGGTCCAAACTTTTATAATTTGTCAAATTTAAGTCAAATGATTTTGAACTTTTTATGTAACCCTACTGATAAGTCAATTAAGACATCAGAGGAGAAAATGTGAATTTTCACAATTTAATTTAATTCATATAATTATTTTCATGCAAAAATGTGCATCTTCAAAGAAAATTCTAAAAGATAATCAGGACAATTCCTAATCAATTGAAATTTTTATGTAAGCTAGCCCTAGACCAGAAAGTCATTTGACCAAAATTTCATAATTTTTTGAATTTGTTGTGATTTACTAAAATTAATTAAAGTTTTGGGCACTTAAGAAAAATAAAATATTTTATACGTTGAAAAATATATTTTATATTTTTGGAAAATCTCTCTAAGGGCAGGGAACCCATAAAAATTTATTTTGTATTTTTCTGATTTTTATTTGATTTTTTAGAATTATTTTGGTGAAAATTCTATTTTTAAGCCTTAAAAATCATTTTTAAGGATTAAAAATAGATGTCTTTATTTTTAAACATTGAAAAAAAAATATTCTAATGATTCCTAGAAAATAATTTGGAACATTTCCATGAGTTTAATATTTTATAATTTTATTATTATTATTATTTAATTATTAAAAATAATTAAAAATAACATAAAAATCAAGTTTTTATTTTAAATAGATTTTTATTTTTATTAAATTGCTCTAATATCAGAGAACTGAAAAAACTATGTTTCATAATTTTTGGAGTTATATTTTGATTTTTAGAAATCATTTAAGTTTCTAATTTGATAGTCACTTTTAAAAATCAATTAAAAATATTAAATAATCTTCAAATGACTTGAAATTTTTATGGTGAGTTTTTTTATTTATAAGCCACAGTATAGAACAAAAATCAAGTGATTTTAGCCTCTGTGTACTTCAAATTAAATGTTTTAAGCAAATTAGGGTTTGCTCAAAACAGTGACGTTCTGATTTTTAAAAATCATCAAATTATTTCCTAAGACTACTCTGGCCATAGGAAACTTACATGAATTTTTGTAGAATTTTTTAAGCCAAATACAATTTTCTATAATTATTTGAATAGAAATTTTATAAAAACTTAGAAAATTAAGATCTCTGTCTAGAAATCTTTTGTCTTTGTAAAAATGCTCAAATTGTGCACCTAGATAGAGGCTACAACATATAAAACATTGGAGTCAAGGTGATGAGTCAATAGGAATGGAGAGTTCAAAAACCTCTAACACTAATTGATTTTTATAATATTAAATATCCATCAAATAAGCCTGAAATTTATTCCACATGATTTTCCTATGTTCACTGAGCAAGTGGGTATTTTTATTTTATTTTTATAAGTTTTATATGAAATGTTATGAATTTTTGAAGTTTAGAGGTATTTTCTGAATTTTTTAAATCTCATAATTTTCTACTTAAACCCACGCGCTGACTGGATCGTGGGCAGTTCCCAAAATGCCACGTGTCGCGCTCTGGTTTGTCGCCGCCATCCGCGTCAACGCTGACTCAACGTGTTGTGTATATATAGGATCTCTGTCCGACACGATCAGGACCGTCCGATCGATACACGAGCGAATGGACGACATCCGTTCATCGTCCCCTTCTGGTTCATCTTGAGAGTCGTCCAACTTCAAACGTTAATATCTCACTCAATTCTCAACCGATTTACATGAATATTTTTTTAAATCGTAAATCTGACCTAGCTCTACACATCCATACGGTTAATTAAGCATGATTTGTAAGTTTTCTTCACAATATGTGAAACCAAGCTTAAATTTAGGGAAAAATGGTCTATACCTTTGTCCAAGAGGTGTGGCCTCAATTGGATGCTTGTGGAATGTTTGTNATTTTTTTTTTTTTGGTTTTTCTGATTTTTCTAATAGTTCTTTCTAATTCAGAATGTAGGGCACTAGTCCTTCAGAACCTGAACTACGCATACATTATCATAAAATAAAATTCAAAACACACACAGAAAATAAGATACAATACTTAAAGTTTAAATAAGACTTTCTAAAAATAGAAATTTTGCTTTCGATTCCCCGGCAACGGCGCCAAAAACTTGATCCCTGTTGATAATGCTAATATGCAAAGTATAACAATAATTCAGATTATATTTCACTTATATTTCCTTACTTTTTAACAAAACCAAAAACTTGATCTTAAAGAAAAAAAAAAGACTTTAGCTTTTAATTTATATATATTGGGATACTACGCAAGTATACATATCGTTATCAAGTAATATAGGACTTTTTGATTAAGAGTTAAATATCGAACCCACAGGGAATTTATAAAATATGCACTTTTAGAAAACTTTCTATTTTTAAAAAGATAATTACTTAAACTGAATATGTTTTGCAGCAATAAAAATTCATATTTTTTGTATTTTTGATATTTTGACAAATACAGTAACAACTTAGAAAGATAACTAGAGTTTTGTAGATGAAAAGCACATAATAAAAAAAATATCTTTCTTCTTATCATGAATCAGTAATAAGTTTAGGAATTTTGTTGTGGAGGTATGCAAATTGTGTTGTGCCAAATAGGAACAATAATATTTCTTACCCTTACTAGAGATGTTATAAAGAACATTAGCTAATTTAAAGTTTGAATAGTTCTAAAGACTGACTAGGCAGGGAAGATATTAGCTCTCACTCTAGAGTTCCCTCAAATCCATCCACCTGGGGGCTAACATTTTGTATCAGAACCTAAAACAATAAATCATGTTGGGGGTTTTAACCTATCACTTTAAAGACATCTAACTCTACACCCTTTAATGAATGTTTCCCTATTTATTTGCACTCAATCATATGAACTACATTCTCATTCATACAACCTCATGTGATTCTTTCCAATTGTTGACTGATACAATAACAGCCCGGTTCTTACATGTTCTCACAACAAATTTTAACATTTGGATTGGCCAAATCAAGAAGCCATCCCGGTTCTTACATGTTCTCACAATAAATTTTAACATCTGGATTGGCCAAATCAAGAAGTCATCCCAGTTCTTACATGTTCTCACAACAAATTTTAACATCTGGATTGGCCAAATCAGTTGTTGACTGAGACAATACCAGTCTGGTTCTTACATGTTCTCACAACAAATTTTAACATCTGGATTGGCCAAATCAAGAAGTAAAACAATACCAGCCCGGTTCTTACATGTTCTCACAACAAATTTTAACATCTGGAATGACCAAATCAAGAAGCAAATGAAGTGCATGGATTTAAATCATCACAACTTCTTCCAACATTGTCAAATCAAGAAGTAAATGTCTGGTTCTTACATGTTCTCACAACAAATTTTAACATCTGGATAGACCAAATCAAGAAGTAAATGGTCGGCTCAGTTCTTACATGTTCTCACAACAAATTTTAACATCTGGATTGGTCAAATCAAGAAGTAAATGAGTGCATGGATTTAAATCATCACAACTTCTTCCAAAATTAAAGATCAATACTCTCCACAATTTCCATCCAAAACTTAATTACTTATCATTTTAAGAAGCTTTAAAGATCAATACTCTCCACAACTTCCATCCAACACTTAATTACTTATCATTTTAAGAAGAAAAAAATACTCAGTATCCATGGAGAAAACAAAACCACACTTTAGTTTAAAAGAAGAAATCATTGTCAAGAATCCATGGAGAAAATAAAACTACACTTTGGTTTAAAAATAGAAATCATTGTCAAACCAGCAACAAGTCTCAATTAAAACCAAAAGTAGTCTCAAAACAAAAAGATAAAAACTTATCTCAAATTCTCCACTGAACTCTTGAAGTTCCTTTGATTCTCTTCTCTTTACAATCACTAAAATTAAAAATAACAAAAAGGATAAAATAAAAGTAAAAGTGGTGCCTGAAAATCTCTTCGAACTAACTTGAACTTTCAAAACTTTCCAAATATTTTCAGGACTCTTTTAAAAGTCCTATCTTCTTTCTTTTATATTTTTCCAAGAAGTGCCTTGGAAACTTTTCAAAATATGTCTAGATTCGATGTATTTCCCTAAGAGATGCATCCTTTCGTGATAATTTTCTTCCATGGTGGTTATAACCACCTATTAAGCCAATGGGTGCCTCAAAAACCTCTTCAAAATTTGCAAAAACTGCCTTTACTCATCTAGTAACTACCACTGACGCTTAAGCGCAGGACCTCTGGCGCTTATGCGCGGCCTTCTCTGTTTAACCGGCGCTTAAGCGCCAAAACTCATTTGCACATTATCTACCTTTTTGCTCTAAATTTGAACTTTTTTCACTCCTTTAAGAATTTTTCACCTTTTTATTTATATCTGCAAGAAAAACACAAAAATACATTCCATTAAAGCGCAATATCTCAAAAATAGGTTATAAAAATGTGTCTCATAATATAATTTAGGTGTATCAGTTTGCCACCGACCTGTTGACCTCACTTTTGGTTGAGGTCTAGAAATTTCTTTAGTAGCCTAGGTCTACACAATATATTTTAGGCGTATCAATAGTCCACTAAATCCACTAGCCTAGGCTAGGGTTTAGCTAAGACCAGTACATAGAGGACCCAAATGAAGATTCCATTGGTCAATAGCTCATGTAGAGTGGTTGATACCCCAACTTTACCAAAGTACCCAATTTAACCTTTCACCCATAAACCTACCCAAATTACCTAAACACCCCCAAATCAAAATTTGGTCAAAGTTCCCAAATCTAGTCAAAATACCCAAATTTATCTAGAAATCCTTTCAAACCTTTTTAAAATACCCAAATTACCCAAAACTACCCAAAATGCCAAATTTACCAAAATACACCCAAAATTACAAAAATGCCCTTGACACCCCCAAACTTTCCCAAAACCTCCAAAATCACTCAATTGGCCCATGCTTTGATCCCAATTTTGATCAAAGTCAAACCCACAATTTTGGTCCTATGGCCTAATCCCACTAAATTGAACTCCACGACCTGCTCAATTGGCCTCAATTTGAATCCTAAACTCTTCATAACATGACTACAAATCAAGGTTGACCTTCAATTGTCCTTTGTGAGGCCTAAATTTCATTTATTTTCAACCTAAATCCAAAAATCTCCCAATTTGCCCCAAATTGGCTATGTCTCCAAATTGAATTCCTTGGCCCCAAAATTGGCACCTAATTTATGTTGAAAACTCTTCATGACATCAATATTGACCATTTTCAATAATTAATTTAGACTGCATACATTTGTACCCATGACCAGGCCCTGAGCTCCCCTCTTCTGCCATGGCTATAAAATGGCCACTTCACGGCCAAGAAAGTGGTGCTAAAATTTTCTCAAGGAGACCCCTCTAAATTGCTCTCATAGCCTCTTTGAGACCCCCTCAGTACAATCCAACCACTTCCTTGACCTAATTCAACTTGTCGGAGTTTAATTTTTAAGCTCAAATCCTTATCGGAGACAGGACAAAACTCTCCACACCTCCATAGTGCATAAAAATCAAATTAAACTCACCCACACCTTCACCAAAGTGAAATAAGATAAAGCCCCATAAAACCACCCTCATAGAGAGCCTCTACACTAGACTTTGATCAACCCCCAAATTTGGCCTTGATCGAATTTGGGTCTAGACCTTTCACCACGACCACAGGCTCAATTCATAGCCTCCTTGGACCTCCAAGAACATGCTAAAAATCTTTTATTGAAGCTTCCTTTCTCAAAGCAAAGGTATTGAACTTCCCCTCTTCCCGAGCCTATTTTGATTCTCCATTTGATTAGGGCCAGTTAATGGCATGTTTGTCTTATGGATGTGTTCTTCACACTTAGACGAGTCCATAGGATCAAATGGGGAGATCTTAAGGTTTTAGGGTTAAAAGTTGTGGGTTCACTCTATTTGGGGATGATGACACGGAGCAGTTGAATCACTCGTGTATCAAATGGAGGGCTCTGATTATGCAGGATGGGAGCATGGTTCATAAAGCGCGGGCCGCGTCAGCAGCTACATGGAAGACGACATCCAACCATAGTGTACCGTGCAAGTTTTCAGAGCTGTTGTATGATTGCGTGGCACCACACATTTAAATAGAACAATAGGGATTTAAATAATTTAGAAAATTCTCCCTAACTTCAAAAATTCATATCTTGGTGTAGAGAAATCACAAAAATAAAATAAAAATATCTTGGTGCTTAGTGAACATAGGAGAAAAATGTGAAAATGGTTTGAAGTATATTTGATGAATATTTTATTTTTAATTAATTAAATACTTATTTAAGTATTTTAGCTCTCTATGCATGTAGACATTTCACCATGGCTTAATATTTTGGCATGTTGTTGCCACTGTCTAGATGGATATTCTCTGATTTTTCCAAAGTCAGAGAAGAGCTCTAGATAGAGATCCATATTTTTTAAATTTATGTCTATTATTTGCATAAATTAATCATAATAATTAGCATGTTGCTTAGAAAATCCAAAGAAATTTTGGAAGGTCTATTGTTACCAGAGAACCCTTTGGAAAATATTTCATGAGCTAAGTCATTAAGAATACACTTAACTCTCATAAAACCCTAAAACACAAAGAAAATTAATTTGGGGCTAAATGACTTGATTTTGATTCTAAATTATGATTTAAAGTTCAGAGAACTCCCCATATAATTTTAAAAATATTTGGAGCTCATTTGATAACTTAACTTGATTGTCTAAGTTAAATGACATTTTTTACACTAAAATAATTTTTAATAATTAAAATATAACTAAAAAAATTATAAAAATTGGTTTTGGGAGTTCTCTGTGATCAAAGAAATTTTCTTAAAATAAAATTGTAAATAAAATAAAAACTTCATTTTTTAAGCCTATTTTAATATTTAAATAATTAAAAATTANTGCAAGCCCCTATAGTTAATTACATCATAGATAACTGAAGTTACCTATGAATACTCTCGATAAAAGTCAAGAAAAATTACCTTCAAGGAGTTCAAATGGTAAAGATATTTAAAAGATATCGGACTAAGGGGGATTGGTTCAAATTTGGAACATTTTGTTTTGGAGTCCAAAGGAGGAAACACTAGAGGATGTCACTGATCCGAAGGAG
>JXCR01145789.1:116355-127717 GCA_002079205.1 Phalaenopsis hybrid cultivar
TTTTTTTTTTTTTTTTTTTTTTTCTAACCATAAGCTCTTAGCCGTGAATTAATTGTTAATTCTGATAAATAATATATGAATTACGACCTTTCAAATATTTACATTCATATACAAAAATAGAGTTTAAAATTGGAGATTAGGCTGGTTTTCTGTTTCAGTTTTATTATCACTATCCATAGTTTTCTTATTTCCTTATTATATCAGATTTGTTGATTTGTTCAGCTATTTCTAGCTCTTTCCCTTTTGGTGGGATATTTTGTTTGAGTAATGATATTTTTCAATCTTTTCACTAAAATTCAATCATACTTATAAATATTTAATGAAAATATTTATAGCGTTTAGATAAGATTTTAATGTACTTTCGTTAAGTAAGTTATGAGCTCAATTTCATTTTCATTTTATTATTTCTTGGTTCTCCTTTTGTGTCTTTTTTATGATTGTCCTATTTTGGCTGTTGGTTGTTGGATCACTTGTTGTTGGCTAATAGTAGTTGTCTTGCAGTTATAAGATTTTTACTTGTCAGGTAGCATGCATACCACTCACTTTTCTCTTATGTTTTTTTTTTTTTTTGTCATGGCCTAACTAGTTTTTTCTTTTATTTTTTTTTTTATTTACAGTTACATTAGAGCTATGATAAAATGAAATTTGGAGGAGTGGAAATTGAGTGTTGGAACTTGGAACTTGGAATTTGAAAGATCTAAATAAAATGTTGAGTGTATTTTTCTTAATTGTAATGCATTTGTAAATTGTTGATTTATTACTTAATTGTTTATAATAATAATTTATAGTTTTTTAAAAATTTGAATTTAGAACTTCAAATGTATATTTCGCTTATGACTTGTTATTAACAATTTGTAATAATATAGTTGAAATAATTTTTTTATATATAAGGGTTTTTTTAAAAAAAAATTAATAATAAATAATTAAATTTATTATCATTTTTTTAACTCATTTCAAATCGAATTCAAACGGAACACGAACAAACCAAACAAAGGGAACAATAAAAAAATTTGAACATTTCAAACATTTTTAGCAATGTGAATTAATAAATTGAACCAAACACGAATAGTAATTTCACGAACGATTTCGAACACGAGCCCATTTCAAACACATATAATTTTAAACAAACCGAGCACGAACATGAACTATGTTCGTTTACAGCCTTAAATACAATTGCAGTCACCTCATCATCGTCGACATTAGTTGTAAAAAAGATTTCATGGAGTGTGAAGCGACATACTATATTAAGACTATGCTTCGACAAATCCCATCTCAAGCCCGGAGAATCAAAGCTTTCAACTATGTAAACGAAGCATGCAGTGAAACTCAAATAAGTCCGTTTTTACACCAACATGTTTTGGCACAAGATCGTCAGATATGGTTAACTCTTCATCATAACGTAACATCAACTGAACATAAGCTTCACTCATTTTCTATTTGTGTTTCTGCATAAAATTANGCAATTAATGGTGGAGCCCTTCTTCTCTGTGCTTGGAGAAGAATTTTGGATATTTGGGAGGAGGTTTTGCTAATCTATGGTGGTTCTTCCTTGTTTGGCCGTGAGCTCTCTCCTCTTCCATAGCCATGGCTATGGCTTTTTTATAGAGTTAAATCAGTTGGGATGCTTGGAGATGAAGTTTAAAGCTCATGATGAGTAAGAAAAATGACACCATAAGAAATTGTCAAGTGTTAGTGAGTAATTTGCATGAAACTTATCCTTTAATAAAAAAAATACTTACCTAAGGGATAAATATCATGGCTAACCCATGGTTAACTTAACTTAACTCTAAGGTCTAGAGTTTAGCTAAGGTTAAGCTTGATTGAGAATACCAAGTTTGATTTTCATTATATTTTGGTCATGGGCTAATATGACCAAAAATAGGTTTAGGTTTGTTTAGCCATGTCGATTGGCTCAAATGAATATTGTATTTGGTGTAGGAGACCATGAGGAACAACTTTCATGAAGGGTGAAAGTCATTTTNGATCTAAAGGGGTTTTTTTTTTTAATTTAATAATAAATAATTAAATCACTTAAACTCTATTTTTTTAACTCATTTCAAATCGAATTTGAACGAAACACAAACAAACCAAACAAAGGGAACAATAAAAAAATTTGAACATTTCAAACATTTTGAGCAATGTGAATTAATTTCAAATAAATTGAACCAAACACGAACAGTAATTTCACGAACAATTTCGAACACGAGCTCATTTCAAACACATATAATTTCAAACAAACCGAGCACGACATGAACTATGTTCGTTTACAGCCTTAAATACAATTGCAGTCACCTCGTCATCGTCGACATTAGTTGTAAAAAAGATTTCATGGAGTGTGAAGCGACATACTATATTAAGACTATGCTTCGACAAATCCCATCTCAATGCCCGGAGAATCAAAGCTTTCAACTATATAAACGAAGCATGTAGTGAAACTCGAATAAGTCTGTTTTTACACCAACATGTTTTCGGACAAGATCATCAGACATAGTTAACACTTCATCATAACGTAACATCAACTGAACATAAGCTTCACTCATTTTCAATTTGTGTTTCTGCATAAAATTTAAGAAGCTATGGAGAATATTAATTTTCTTTATGTTCATTATCTTCATTATTAATATCCACACACATAATTACATAAGAGAGAAGCGAACATCATCAAACTACAACATAGTTACATCAGGAAAAACCATAACCACCCGCAATTTCTTATGCATCTATTCATCAAATAATGGTGCACTGAATTTTGCATCTAACACCTAAATTTAGTTCCCAATTGTTGTTTGACTTAAAATCTCATCATTAGCATGCATACTGGCCAATTCCTATGTATTTACACATCCAAAAACTTCTTTTTTTCTTTGCATGTATGCCACCCAGAGATTTCATAGCACATAAAAAAATATCCCTATTTTAGCTTCTAAAAGGTAAAATACACCTTCTTATGCATGGGTAAGATGTTATGTAAATAAATGAGCACCACCGTGAAATAAGTCATATATAATCAACAAACTTTTAATCATTACATCTTTTACTTAGAAAAAATATGAGCTTTGGGATTAGCATAACCCCTCCAAACATTCAAGAGAAACAGGCACAATATTGAAGAAATCTGCATCAGGAAGTCTATTTTTTCTCAAAAATTTTTAGCCAACACTTAAACTCTATTTTTTAAACCTATTCTGCCGAAATATTTCATAACACAATGTATCTAACATCTAAACTTTACTTTTTACACCTATTCCACCGAAATATTTCATATGATACTATGTCTAACACCTAAACTTTACTGTTTATATTTATAACACCTGAAATTTGCATATCACCTACAAAATACAGAGTGCAATACACCTTCTCCGGCATGGATATGGCGGAGTAGATGTAAAAATTGAAGTTCAGGTATTAGATATGTAAATACAAAGGAATGAAAAGGTATGTATGTAAATCTTCCAATGGGAATAAAGCTAAACTGGAATGAAGTTTATTTTAATCTCCCTTCTCCCACGCCAAGAGAAGAACATGGGAGCTTCAAAGCAGAAACGAAAGAAAAAATAAGAAAAAATGAAAAAGGGCATGCCCCACCTTTGTCGCCGGCAGCCTACTTGGCCGGGTGCCGGAGNATCTCCCTTCTCCCACGCCAAGAGAAGAACATGGGAGCTTCAAAGCAGAAACGAAAGAAAAATAAGAAAAAATGAAAAAGGGCATGCCCCACCTTTGTCGCCGGCAGCCTACTTGGCCGGGAGCCGGATTATTCGCCGGGATGGCGCCGCTCTGATTTCCCTTGTAAAGTTGACCAATTATAGTATATTATGATAGATCCACTTTACATGTGACGTCTTCTTATTGGACTCTGGATCATTCGGAGTCTTGACTTAATATTTTCTCCATTTTAGATGGGATTTTAGGGAAATACTGAGTTAGCACATGAGTCTCCAACTCAGCGGCAACTCAACATTGCTGGCAAACGAGTCACTGTTGAGTTGGCGATTTTGTCTTGCTATGACGAACTTTGTCATCATTTAATTGTCTCTCTCACAAGTTATTTTTAAAGAAAATTTATTTTCATTAATTTTTATTTTTCACAAGAGTCACACATTTTCAAACAGCAGATCGTCCCTCATCTTAACATCCCATATTTTTCACCATAGCATTAGCTCTGCAATATTCCCCACTCTTTACTCTTTCCAATTCAAGTAGAGAATCTTTCTCGTTGTCCTACTCTTTCGAGTTCAAATAGATAATTATATGTTAAGAATCTTTTATTTCCCGGTTACTACATCTTCACCCCCAACAACTAGGCTGTAAATGAGTCGAGCTGGAGCAAACTCGGGCTAGTCTAATGTTTGGCTTGTTTGAAATTAATTATGTTTAAAATCTGCTCGTGTTCGGCTTGAAATTGACTTGTTTAAATCAAAGAGAAAAATAAATGTAGGTCGTGTTATTCGAGCCAACACCATTCCCATGCAATAAAAAGCACAAAATCACATGATCACACTAGATCTGGTGAATTCTGCACGTATATAAATATATATAATATATTAATATATAAATAATCTCTATAATTTTCTCATTTTGAGCTAAAACGAGCCGAACACAATCAAACAAAATGACGGTTCGTGTTTGGCTATTTTATAGTTCAAGCTTAAGAAATTTGCCCGGGTTCAGTCATGTTTTTTAACAAACCATTCGAACAAAAGTTACTTAGCGAGTCGAATACAAATTATTCGCGACAAAAACTCTTTTAATAGCCTTACCTACAGCTCATTTTTCTTTTTTTTTTTTGTGCCGGACAAATTCTTTTAAACCCAACAATCACAACCTCGTATTCAATCGTACTTCATCTACAAAATTGATAGCCATCATTTGGCAACACCATCGACTCTCTCATATCGATGATTGAAGGACTGCAACCATCTCTACACCCTTCAATCAATAATACTTTGCAAGCTTTCACATGTAAGATCTTTTTGACAAGGTCGTCATCTTCTCACCAATCTCATGGTTTATCGCCTATCACTTTAAATAGTTCGCCTATCATCGACTAACACGCTCTTATTTATTATGTCATTAATAATTATTTTTTGTTCAAACTCAAGTTGACATCTACCATATTAAGTTGGTGGGGGGATAACTTTTTTTTAATATCATCAAACATGTGAAATGTTTATAATAGAAAATTATTAGATATATTATTATAATAAATGTTGGATGTTGAGGATTTTTTTTTTTAATTGTGTTTCTTTAATGTTAATTTTCTTTTAAGCTTGTCTTTTTGAGGCGAGAAACTCTCTCAAAAACACAAGCCATAGGTTTTTCTCATATAGACCACGGTCCATGAAGTTATTANAATTGTGTTTCTTTAATGTTAATTTTCTTTTAAGCTTGTCTTTTTGAGGCGAGAAACTCTCTCAAAAACACAAGCCATAGGTTTTTCTCATATAGACCACGGTCCATGAAGTTATTAGCTANGTTCAATGACACCAAACGCCTCTATGTCCTTCAATCAAAAATATTTTACTAGAATTCACATATACAACATATTTGATAGGGTCACAATCTTCTCACATATTGGGTTATTCATTACATGATAAAAAANGAAGTTATTAGCTACCATGGACCAACCCTAATGGCTTTCTTAATTAGATTTTGTTCTATGACACCAAACGCCTCTATGTCCTTCAATCAAAAATATTTTACTAGATTTCACATATACAACATATTTGATAGGGTCACAATCTTCTCACATATTGGGTTATTCATTACATGATAAAAAATAAAAAAATAGATAGCAATGTATTTAAGATAAAATGTAGTTGAATATTGATGCGGTTATTTTTTTTTTTTTTGTTTTGTTTCATAATAAGTGTAATTGGGCAAATATACATGCTATTTATTTTCTTGAAGAAATGTGTTGAATGATACCTTTAATTCAAGAACTACGTACTTATTTAACTCCANATTTTTTTTTTTTTTTGTTTTGTTTCATAATAAGTGTAATTGGGCAAATATACAAGCTATTTATTTTCTTGAAGAAATGTGTTGAATGATACCTTTAATTCAAGAACTACGTACTTATTTAACTCCATCACAAATAAACTGATTTAAATTAGTCTAAATTTAAGCTTTTTTTTTTGTTTGTCTAAGTGCTCACTTGAGGAGGCATTAATGAGGGCAAGCGTGTGAGGTTCCTGATGAGGTTAAAGTATCATGGGATTGTTGGTGTTTGATGAAGCTCGCCAAGGAATCTAATGACAAGATTAATTGTGTGAAGAGAAGAGTTCATGAAGGTAGCTTATGAGTGAAGGCATCGAGGGACTAACAATGTGCGGCTAAGCTCATTAAGGAAGGTAATGGTTGGACTACAAGTCTGAAATGAGAAGAGGGGTTTGCAGATAAAGCTCACCAGGGAAGGTATGATTGGTCAGACAATATGCAAAGAACATCAGTATAGGAAAGGGATAGCAGGACAAGTGGAATTGAAAGGAGAAGATTCAAATCACTTTCAAACATTTGCTTGATGGCCTTCAATAAGAAATCCATGAATATAAGAGAGGGATGATAAATTTTAATAAATATCTTCAAGAAAATAAACAATTTGGATAGTTGTCTAATTAAGTATGTTACAAGGAATATAAAATCAAAATTCTTAATGATTTTAAATTTAGATTTTTGAAAATGATCCTAAAAATTGANACTTCAATAAGAAATCCATGAATATAAGAGAGGGATGATAAATTTTGATAAATATCTTTAAGAAAATAAACAATTTGGATAGTTGTCCAACTAAGTATATTACAAGGAATATAAAATCAAAATTCTTAATGATTTTAAATTTAGATTTTTGAAAATGATCCTAAAAATTGAATATAATGATGAAGATAGCATGATCATACAATTCACCACAGAAAAAGGCAATGAATAAATAAAAATAATGTTGGAGTTATGATTTAAACTCATAAGCATAACTAAACTATTTCNAAAAAAGGCAATGAATAAATAAAAATAATGTTGGAGTTATGATTTGAACTCAAAAGCATAACTAAACTATTTCACCTCATAATATATTATAAATTAAATATTTTAGATGTAACTTGAGTTTACTTAATTTTAATCTTCTTTAAACCTTAAGCTCTCTTACTCTTTGGGTTCTTTGCTCAAATAGACTCAAAAGAGATTTTATTTGTTGTTTTGCTCCACTAAAAGACATGGGCTTAAACAAGGCGTGCTAAGCCCACATACATTTGTGCTAAAGGTTCAACCTTTAGAAAACACATTAGCTTACTCTTAATTTTAATCTTCTTTAAACCTTAAGCTCTCTTACTCTTTGGGTTCTTTGCTCAAATAGACTCAAAAGAGATTTTATTTGTTGTTTTGCTCCACTAAAAGACATGGGCTTAAACAAGGCGTGCTAAGCCCACATACATTTGTGCTAAAGGTTCAACCTTTAGAAAACACATTAGCTTACTCTTAAGAGAGTTTTTTTTGCAACTATGTATATTTTGAAATTTCACCTCAACTTTTTAAGAATTTATTTTTCCCGCCACAACTTTACAATCGTCATGATAAAAAAATTACAATTACTCCCAAATGATTCAAAATTCTCTTATTTTTCTTAACTTATCAAAATTTTATGTACTTCCTTGATGATACCAGAAGAGAAGATGAAGTACTAAGAAATTAAAATTACCTCGAGAAATTTAGAAAAATATCCATTTTATCATTTAAGAAGAAAAATAAATATGCAATAATAATCATAAGAGTTCAACAAATTTCATTATAGGAAACCCACGCGTTTTATTAGGTGATGATTTAAGAATAATAGGGATTCAACCATGACTAATTCTAGTATATGATTTNTCTCGAGAAATTTAGAAAAATATCCATTTTATCATTTACGAAGAAAAATAAATATGCAATAATAATCATAAGAGTTCAACAAATTTCATTATAAGAATCCCACGCGTTTTATTAGGTGATGATTTAAGAATAATAGGGATTCAACCATGACTAATTCTAGTATATGATTTGATTAATTACATGAATTAATAAAATTAATAGCCCTAAATGCCAAAGATCATAGGAAAATATTGATGATCGATATAATAGAATTTTGATTCCGTTACTTTGAGTCATAGCACATTTTTTCGAAAAATTATTGCATCAGGACTCCGCACGCAGAGTTAAGTGCGGAATCCAATGAAATCACGACTCGTGGAGGTATAGAAAAAAAATAGGTATGGTAACACCGGAGAATATTTCCCGTGTTATTTCGTATTATTCATGTGTTATTGTGTGTTATTCAAGTGTTATTGTGTTATGAGAATATTTACAGTGTTATAAGAACACAATAACACTTGAATAACACACAATAATACGAATGTTCTCTTGTGTTACGGTGCATATTTTATTTTTTTCACTGTCACCGCCACATGGCGTGATTTCATTGGACTTCACACGTAACTCTACGTACGTGCGGAGTCCTGATGCAATATTTTCTAAAATTTATATGATTTTCCGCGATATAAATTTAATTTAAAATATTTTTTTGACAGTATTAATATTATTGATTATGTGTAAAATTCATACAAAAGAATTTCATATTGCAAGAACAACTTTTTAAAAAGAGATGGTAGAANATTTGATTCCGTTACTTTGAGCCATAGCACATTTTTTTGAAAAATTATTGCATCAGGACTCCGCACGCAGAGTTACGTGCGGAATCTAATGAAATCACGTCTCGTGGAGGCATAGAAAAAAAATAGGTATGGTAACACCGGAGAATATTTCCCGTGTTATTTCATATTTGTTCATGTGTTATTGTGTGTTATTCAAGTGTTATTGTGTTATGAGAATATTTACAGTGTTATAAGAACACAATAACACTTGAATAACACACAATAATACGAATATTCTCTTGTGTTCCCGTGCATATTTTATTTTTTTCACACGTAACTCTACGTACGTGCGGAGTCCTGATGCAATATTTTCTAAAATTTATCTGATTTTCCGCGATATAAATTTAATTTAAAATATTTTTTTGACAGTATTAATATTGTTGATTATGTGTAAAATTCATACAAAAGAATTTCATATTGCAAGAACAACTTTTTAAAAAGAGATAGTAGAAGTATTGTTGAAAAGATAATTATTTTTACTAGTTGTGTATATTACAAATATATCTAAACAAAGCTCCAATAACATACTTTTCATAGCAATCCCCCTCAACTTGGTTTTTGCAATTGAAGCACTAAAAAAGGGACATTTGCATATAAACCCAACCAATTTTATGTATTTATATATTTAATATCTAAAGTTTAATAGCCACTCATTTACACTTAAATCTCTAAATCATNAATACTTTTCATAGCAATCGCGCTCAACTTGGTTTTTTCAATTGAAGCACTAAAAAAGGGTGATTTGCATATAAACCCAACAAATTTTATGTATTTATATATTTAATATCTAAAGTTTAATAGCCACTCATTTACACTTAAATCTCTAAATCATATAAAAAAAAGTTAACTAATATTAACTTTTAAAGTAAAATGCATATTTACATACATATATTTTGGTGTGGTTATTACGCTAAAGTGTTATATATACATGAAATGATGAAAATATCAAATTTGAAGTGTAAACAACATTTTTTTTTTCTAAAGATGGACGATAACATGTGTTTGTCCAGCCCATATGTGTTCATTCGATCCAGATGGATTCGAATCCGGGACAAAGGAGACTTACGCCGAAACTGCCAACCAACATGCCACCATTTAAAATACATAAATATTGTGTGATATCTACGTAAATCCCTCCCAAAAAATAGTCACTTATAGCAAATAAACACTAATTAAAAAAAATTGGTCACGAATNGACGCAGTTTTTTCTGTTTGGCAAAACTGCATTTTGTATGCGTTCTAAAAAAGATGCAACTGAAAGTTGCGTTTTCCAGTTGGACATGACTACCTGGAGTGGCTGATAGAAAGTTATGGTCTGTCTTTTTTTAAAAAAAAAATTGTTGTAGCCACCACAATTTTTTAAATAACAGTTTCCTCTTCAATAGTTTCACAGCTGTTTTTTTAAACAGTTACAACTGTCTCAAACATATCCTCAAACTATCATATGTAAATAGTAGGGGATTATTTTGATACTTTATATTTTATGAACAGGTTTACATGCATGCCCTTCAATTCTTGTATAAAAATTGATATAAGAAATGGCCTGAGACTATTATACGAGTCTCAGCCATTCTCGATGCGCCAAACAATTCGAGTGCAACACCCTCCACTGGGGGGGATTTAACCCCAAACCAGAGGGGACTTACAACTGACAAGCAGATATCCGACCAACTAATATGAGTACTCGGTGCAAATATAAATATTTATATATATATATATATATNCTGACTTAATATTTTCTCCATTTTAGATGGGATTTTAGGGAAATACTGAGTCAGCACATGAGTCTCCAACTCAGCGGCAACTCAACATTGCTGGCAAACGAGTCACTGTTGAGTTGGCGATTTTGTCTTGCTATGACGAACTTTGTCATCATTTAATTGTCTCTCTTACAAGCTATTTTTAAAGAAAATTTATTTTCATTAATTTTTATTTTTCATAAGAGTCACACATTTTCAAACAGCAGAACGTCCCTCATCTTAACATCCCATATTTTTCACCATAGCATTAGCTCAGCAATATTCCCCACTATTTACTCTTTCCAATTCAAGTAGAGAATCTTTCTCGTTGTCCTACTCTTTCGAGTTCAAATAGATAATTATATGTTAAGAATCTTTTATTTCCCGGTTACTACATCTTCACCCCCAACAACTAGGCTGTAAATGAGTCGAGCTGGAGCAAACTCGGGCTAGTCTAATGTTTGGCTTGTTTGAAATTAATTATGTTTAAAATCTGCTCATGTTGGGCTTGAAATTGACTCGTTTGAATCAATGAGAAAAATAAATATAGGTCGTGTTATTCGAGTCAACACCATTCCCTTGCAATAAAAAGCACAAAATCACATGATCACACTAGATCTGGTGATTTCTACACGTATATAAATATATATAATGTATTAATATATAAATAATCTCTATAATTTTCTCATTCTGAGCTAAAACAAGCTGAATACAATCAAACAAAATGACGGTTCGTGTTCGGCTATTTTATAGTTCAAGCTTAAAAAATTTGCCAGGGTTCAGTCATGTTTTTTAACAAACCATTCAAACAAAAGTTACTTAGCGAGTCGAATACAAATTATTCGCGACAAAAACTCTTTTAATAGCCTTACCTACAACTCATTTTTCTTTTTTTTTTTTTTTTTTTTTTAGGTTTTTTTCAATCTTTTTTTTTTTTTTTTTTTT
>JXCR01145789.1:133056-145144 GCA_002079205.1 Phalaenopsis hybrid cultivar
AAAAAATGACATTTAACACCCTTGAAAGATTTGTATTTTATTCGTGAATCCCGAGCACATGGATTTGATTCACATTTAGTTCTTCAATCAAAAGCAAGCTTTTATGGTCACATGAATTTCTAACCTATTTTTCACCTTTATGAATGTGTTCAAAAGATGTATCAAAATATCAAAAGCTAATTTTATCAAACTAACCTAATTTTACATTTATCACTGAGAATCGATGTAAGCTTTAACGGGGAAAAAAATTAAGGCAGATTTTTTAATTTATTTGGAGAAATTTGCTACTAATTAAGATTAATTTCTAGATTAGTGATTGGAAAAATATTTAGTTGGTAGTAATTAAGCACGAATTGCGATGTTAATAAGATTTTTTACTTGGCTGAATTCAAAAGCAAGGTGGTGGTGTTCATTTTGATTGGTTCTATAGGGTTAGGTGAAAGGCTTGGAATTAATCAAGACGGGAGCAAACGTTTGGACGACGATAATTAATTTTTTTTTATTTTTATTTTCTGCAAATAACAGTTTATATTCCAAATGACCTGAAAGAGCCAGTAAGAAGGTAAATTAAAGTAAAATAATTAAATTTATCTTATTTCTGATTATCTTTGTGTAGGGGTGTAAATAAGTCGAATGCGGGCGAGCCCCCACTCAGCTCGTGTTAGGAAAGCTAAAAAATATCAATGTAAGTGCTCGACTTGTTTATATTTCGAAAAAAAAAATCTGTTTGTGTTCAGCTAGTTTGTGTAACGAGTCGAACACGAGTTGTTCATGAACAAAGAATCGTTTTGACAACCCTAGTCACTCATGCAGCCTTTAGGGCATGTAAACAAGCCGAGCTTAAGCGAGCTCAGGCTCAACTTGTTGAACATATCATTGTTTTTGTTCGGCTCGGTTAAATATCAGGCTCAAAAAAATTGTTAGTGTTTGGTTTGTTTGCTTATCGAGCTAAACAAAAACAGTTCATGAACAATAAACTATTTTGACAACCCTAGTCACACAGTCGTAGAATGTTAAGGGCCGNCACTAACGAACAAATATTTTCTGGTGTTGTTCGTGCTTGTCTCGTTAACTTAGCGAACAAGCCGAACACGAGCTGTTCACGAACAACAAGCCGTTTTGACAGCCCTATTGAAGACAATTCTAGGAATAAATTACCATCTTAGTAAGAAAAATTAAACCGATGAACGAAGAGATAGAAAATATTTATATAAAATATGTAGACCTATGATAAATATATAAAAGTTACAAAATATTTTTCATCATTCCTAATGCATTTACATACATATCACCCAACTTCTATGTATTTACATATCTAACATCCTTTCTGAATTCAAGATTTTATAGTATATGTAATTATATGCAAATACATAATAATTAAGTGGTATGCATGTAAATCTTCTTAGTTTTTTTTAATAATATATTCCTTATATAAGAAAAAAAATGACATTTAACACCCTTGAAAGATTTGTATTTTATTCGTGAATCCCGAGCACATGGATTTGATTCANTATAATAATTAAGTGGTATGCATGTAAATCTTCTTAGTTTTTTTTAATAATATATTCCTTATATAAGAAAAAATGACATTTAACACCCTTGAAAGATTTGTATTTTATTCGTGAATCCCGAGCACATGGATTTGATTCACATTTAGTTCTTCAATCAAAAGCAAGCTTTTATGGTCACATGAATTTCTAACCTAATTTTCACCTTTATGAATGTGTTCAAAAGATGTATCAAAATATCAAAAGCTAATTTTATCAAACTAACCTAATTTTACATTTATCACTGAGAATCGATGTAAGCTTTAACGGGAAAAAAATTAAGGCAGATTTTTTAATTTATTTGGAGAAATTTGCTTCTAATTAAGATTAATTTCTAGATTAGTGATTAGAAAAATATTTAGTTGGTAGTAATTAAGCACGAATTGCGATGTTAATAAGATTTTTTACTTGGCTGAATTCAAAAGCAAGGTGGTGGTGTTCATTTTGATTGGTTCTATAGGATTAGGTCGAGGGCTTGGAATTAATCAAGACGGGAATAAACGTCCGGACGATGACATTTAAATTTTTTTATTTATATTTTCTGCAAATAACAGTTTATAATCCAAATGAACTGAAAGAGCCAGTAAGAAGGTAAATTAAAGTAAAATAATTAAATTTATCTTATTTCTGATTATCTTTGTGTAGGGGTGTAAATAAGTCGAACACGGGCGAGCCCCCACTCAGCTCGTGTTAGGAAAGCTAAAAAATATCGATGTAAGTGTTCGACTTGTTTATATTTTGAACAAAAAAAATTAGTGTGTTCAGCTAGTTTGCTTAACGAGTCGAACACGAGTTATTCATGAATATAGAGTCGTTTTGACAACCATAGTCACTCATGCAGCCGTCAGGGCATGTAAACAAGCCGAGCTTAAGCGAGCTCGGGCTCAACTTGTTGAACATATCATTGTTTTTGTTCGGCTCGGTTAAATATCAGGCTTAAAAAAATTGTTAGTGTTTGGTTTGTTTGCTTATCGAGCTGAGCAATAAACTATTTTGACAACTCTAGTCACACAGTCGTAGAATGTTAAGGGCCGGGCAAGATTTTAATTTTGTTATTTTTATTTAAATATTCAATTAAATAGAATTTAATATATTTTAATGCTATTTTTAATTAGTNTATATAATTTAATTATTTCAAGTCAAAATGAGTCAACATGAACGAACAAAATTTGGTTCGTGTTTGACTCATTTATTTATCGAGTGAAAAAAAATATTATTCATGTTCAGTTGATTTGCTTACTGAACATATCAAACAGAAGCTACTTAACGAGCATAACACGAGCTGTTCGCAAACAACAAATTATTTTGGCAGCTCGTCTTCTATAAATATTTTTTCTATTATTCACTTTTAATCAACAGATTAATCATGAATTAAATCTTGGTTTAATATCAATTTTAACATTAGAATTAGAATATTTATAACAAAATAGACTGAAAGGTGTTGCATCTGTGACTAGGGGTGTAAATGAATCGAGTCGAGCTCGAGTCATTTTCGGTTAAAGCTTAGCTTAACCTTGATTATTTGATCAAGTTAGATCTCGAGCTCGAGCTTAATCTATGAGTTCAAGCCTTCCATCATAAAAGAGAAAAAATATATTAATTTAATGTAGTATTATAATAAATGACAAATAGAATGAATAATTNAATTAATCATGAATTAAATTTTAGTTTAATATCAATTTTAACATTATAATTACAATATTTATAACAAAATAGACTGAAAGGTGTTGCATCTGTGACTAGGGGTATAAATGAATCGAGTCGAGCTCGAGTCATTTTCGGTTAAAGCTTAGCTTAACCTTGATTAATTTGATCAAGTTAGATCTCGAGCTCGAGCTTAATCTATGAGTTCAAGCCGGCTCCATCATAAAAGAGAAAAAATATATTAATTTAATGTAGTATTATAATAAATGACAAATAGAATGAATAATTAAAAGAAAAATAATAATAAATCACATAATATAAAATACAATAAATTATTTTTTAAATATTTATAATACTTCAGGCATAAAATCTTTAAATTCATTATATTTTAAGTACATTTTATATTCAAAATTTTTTAACCAAGCTTACTAAAAAACGAGTCAAGTCCGAGTTAGCTTAGGGTCTATTTGGGGTAGTTGCAGCTTATCCAGCTTCTGCTGATAAATAGTTAATCCTGATAATCTGTTGTTGAGCAGCTCATTCGAATAAGCTGGCTGGCTGTTTGGTTTGTGCGTTTGGAAAACAACTGATTTGTAGCGGTTTCTGGATAAATGACAATTTTCCGCATAAACTGAATAAATTGTTACGTTGTTTGGTTTCTGCAGTTTGAGAACAACTGATTTGCAGTTGTTTGTGTAAAAATGATCATTTTGGTCACATACAGTGGAGTTGTTCGCAATAGTAATATAATGAGACACATTCAATGTACTAAAATCCAAAAAACTTTCATTTTTACATATATAGCACTCAATTTTTATGGATTTACATATCTCACATCAAAACTTTCATTTTTACACTCATACCACAAAATTCCAATGTATTTACATATCTAACACTTAAATTTTACTTTCAGCATTCCCACAAAAGAAATCTATAAACGAAGCATCAACAAAAAAAAAATCAGAGGTAAATCGCTAAAGTAAATAAGGAAATTTTACTGCAAAAAAATCAGAGGTAAATTGCTCAAAAAAATCAGAGCTTCCTTTGGAAGGGATGAGCAGCGGAGAGGTAGGAGTGTTGCGTGCGGCTTCCTTCGGTAGGGATGAGCAGCGGTGAGCNCGGTTGCGTGCGGCTTCCTTCGGAAGGGATGAGCAGCGGAGAGGTAGGAGTGTTGCGTGCGGCTTCCTTCGGTAGGGATGAGCAGCGGTGAGCTTCCTTCAGCAGGGATGAGCAGCAAAGAGGTAGAAGCGTTGCTTGCGGCTTCCTTCGGCAGGGATGAGCAGCGATGAGCTTCCTTCGACAGAGATGAGCGGCGGAGAGGTAGAAGTGTTGCTTGCGGCTTCCTTCGACAGGGATGAGTAGTGGAGAGGTAGGAGTGTTTCCTTCGGCAGTTACTTCCTTTGGCTTCCTTCGACAGGGATTAGCTTCGGCAGAGCGCTTGGCGGATCGGGTTTGAGGGCAGAGGCGTAAATGCTTCGCTCGAACGTTGGATCGCGGAGTTATACCCGTGATCCACGTCTAATAGAAATAATAAAACGCTATAAATCGATGTTTTGGCAAACGCGAGTAAAATGTGCAAATCAAACATAAATGCGGCGTTTTCAAAAACGCCGCCGTAGTTTTAATCTGCCCCAAACGGGCCCTTAAACTTGACTTGTTAGCTCGTTGAGTTTAGTTCACAAGCCACTTATCAAGCTGAGCTCGAGCCGGCCCACATATCTTTGTGACTAAGCGTCTGTTTGGGGCAGTTGTTGATTATTTATAATCTGCTGATAAACAGACTATTCCGATAATCTGAAGATTATCAGAATAAACTGACTTACTGTTTGGGGCAGTTTATTCAGAATAACTTACTGGAGTTATTATTAGATAAATTAATATTTTGCCCATGTTTGGTTAAACTGTTTGCAACAGAACTAAAATGAGAACTGAAATATATAATACATAACCTAGAAATCATTCGTCATTAGTTTAAAAGATAACATATAGTGCTCACACTCTCGTGACCATCCGAAGAAATAAAAAAAAATTCAGATCCTGAAAAAAAAAACAACAAAAAGACGTGCACACGAAGATAAAGAATACTTGGTGGATCAGCTGCCTCAAAGCAGTCATCTCAGCCACACCCTCAACGTCATGAACCCCAAACTCGTTGACTGAAGGCCCAACCACATGTTGATGGTTCTTAAAGATATTCAGTTCATCGTTATCAGCCATACAAAAGTCTGTTTCTGAACGTGAAGGATGTCGTCGAATCAAGTTATGAAGTGTCATTGTTGCCACCACAATATGCACCTGCCTTTGAAATGGATACGACGACATATCACGTAAGAAGACCTATTTCTTCTTCCAAACCCCAAAAGTTCTTTTCAGTTACCCCGCGTAAAGAGGAGTAATGTTTGTTAAACATTTCTTTCCTACCACAGATGGTGCTACTTGCTCGCTCAAAATCAAAAATATGTATCTAGTGTCTGGATATGGCTTCAGGTAACCCCTCTACATAGAATATCCAGCATCGACTAAATAGTATTTCCCTGTTATGGAATGCACTGTTAATGACAAATAATACATATAACTAGTATGTTTACAAATCAAATCATACCTGAAGGCGGGTGAGGAAAACATTGTGAACTATTCCTAGTTGCTTAAGAGAAAATCCAACAGTCATGTGCAATCCCTTCCCAGCTCCCATGACAAAAGTTAAACACATGTTCAAGTCACATACTGCCATGACATTTTGAGTAGTTGAACCACTACGACCAATGTACGTCACCTTGTCCTAATTGGGTAGTTGGGCATCGATGTGAGTGTCGTAAATTGCACCTATGCAGTTATGTTTTACAACATCAGAAAAAAACAAAATTTTGGAAGTAATGTAAAGAAACAAATAGTTACTTTTGAAATAAAGCATGTAACCAGGATCGCTGACAATTTCTCCTGGATTACTAGTAAATGATGGATTCTCTGGTTTAACGATTTGAGTTGTCAAGCTAACAAGTGTCTGCATGCCTTTGGAGAAATAATATCTTATTGTTTCTGATGAATGCTGAAATCTCTCCATAACACCTCTAATAGATTCATTCTGTGTCGGAATATATATTGTTATAGCCAACACATTTCTTCTCATCGTTCTAGAAGAATCTTTAAGGTCATGATTCAAAGATAACTCATTTAGGAGATCCATCAAAATAGGTACAATCATTCAAAATATGTTGTTGAACCCTATTAGATGTCCAGAAAACATTTCAGCTACCGACCCATTTATCCTCAATAAAACTGGACGTCATACAAGGTATACGAACACAGTTGGATCGGTAATACTCCAACAACAATATTGCAATAGATGCAGCCCATGTCATTCATTTACGGCGTTCATGTTGCAGATCCATCATAAATTCAAAAGATGTTAGTAATTTCAGTAATTGTTAATATATTGTGGGATCAAGAAGTAAGGAAAACATGAAGCACTTAAAATAAAAATGTACAAAGATCAACTTGTTGACAAACATTAATCATATAGAAGTGCATTAAAAAAAAGATCCATACAAAGGACAACATATTAAAATTACCCATTTACATGTTCATAACATAAAAAAAACTACAAATAACAACAAATAAAAAAAAATTTCATTCCTCAACCAAAACACACAAACATTTGGCGTCCAACTCTGGCTGCAGCGTCATGAATATTTGCCTACGGGTTGGATCCTCAAGTTTCTTGACACACTTTGCATGAAAACGCCTGTCTGCAATTACTTCAGGTAGAGAAGCTAATTAGACATTCAAAGATGGTGTTGTCAAGGACTGGAGCAGGTGGTGGGGCACCAAAAACTTCAATGAGTCGATTAAATGAGGTTTTCACAAAGGTGTTCTTTTCTTTATTTTCTAACCAAGTATGGGCCTCTTTGAAGGTGAGTTGGACTCTCCCATCTCCCTCTGGTCACCACACACTTCTTCATCAGCTGTCAGCGGCTCAGATGGGAAGTCTTGTATGTTTGCAAAACCCATCTCATTAGGGTTGAATGCAAATTTTTCTGTTGCGATAACCACTTTAAACATTATGTCGATTTTTTCTTCAAAGTCTGGGTCAATTCTGCACTACTTATATTTCTTTGCTGACGGCATTGACTGTGACATTGTAATGGAAGAGGGGGTTAAGTGAGTTTATTAGAGAAAAAAAAAGTAATGTAAATCAAAATAAAAGTTTGAAAGTGGGTTTATTACCTCCAATTTCTCAGCCCACGATTTCTCTAGGGCATTGATTGTCCGCTTAATGGAATCCCAACACAAACCAGTACATCCACATTTGAGCTCCTTCCAAAATTTTCATTCCTTCTTCAATTGGTCCCATTTGTTTTTGAATTTTAGCTTGTCGTNCAGGGCATTGATTGGCCGATTAATGGAATCCCAACCCAAACCAGTACATCCAAATTTGAGCTCCTTCCAAAATTTTCATTCCTTCTTCAATTGGTCCCATTTGTTTTTGAATTTTAGCTTGTCGTAATCCCTGCAGTCAATTCTTTAATCCTCTATGCAATATCTTGTCAATATTCCTTGTTAAAATACGTGGTTGACCTTCCAAGTGCTATTTTTCTAATATATAGATCTTAAAAAATATTTATAGTAATATGGGTGCAATTAATGCTGAAATATTAACCATTTTGATCAGACAGTCAAGAGAGTTTCCCTCAATCAAATAACGTTTAATGGAAATTTGAGTGCTTTAACGATGTCGAAATTGAGTGATCTTGGACTCGTTGGATTTGTCTCNACTGCCTCAAAGCAGTCATCTCAGCCACACCCTCAACGTCATGAACCCCAAACTCGTTGACTGAAGGCCCAACCACATGTTGATGGTTCTTAAAGATATTCAGTTCATCGTTATCAGCCATACAAAAGTCTGTTTCTGAACGTGAAGGATGTCGTCGAATCAAGTTATGAAGTGTCATTGTTGCCACCACAATATGCACCTGCCTTTGAAATGGATACGACGACATATCACGTAAGAAGACCTATTTCTTCTTCCAAACCCCAAAAGTTCTTTTCAGTTACCCCGCGTAAAGAGGAGTAATGTTTGTTAAACATTTCTTTCCTACCACAGATGGTGCTACTTGCTCGCTCAAAATCAAAAATATGTATCTAGTGTCTGGATATGGCTTCAGGTAACCCCTCTACATAGAATATCCAGCATCGACTAAATAGTATTTCCCTGTTATGGAATGCACTGTTAATGACAAATAATACATATAACTAGTATGTTTACAAATCAAATCATACCTGAAGGCTGGTGAGGAAAACATTGTGATCTATTCCTAGTTGCATAAGAGAAAATCCAACGGTCATGTGCAATCCCTTCCCAGCTCCCATGACAAAAGTTAAACACATGTTCAAGTCACATACTGCCATGACATTTTGAGTAGTTGAACCACTACGACCAATGTACGTCACCTTGTCCTGATTGGGTAGTTGGGCATCGATGTGAGTGTCGTAAATTGCACCTATGCAGTTATGTTTTACAACATCATAAAAAAAACAAAATTTTGGAAGTAATGTAAAGAAACAAATAGTTACTTTTGAAATAAAGCATGTAACCAGGATCGCTGACAATTTCTCCTGGATTAATAGCAAATGATGGATTCTTTGGTTTAACGATTTGAGTTGTCAAGCTAACAAGTGTCTGCATGCCTTTGTAGAAATAATATCTTATTGTTTCTGATGAATGCTGAAATCTCTCCATAACACCTCTAATTGATTCATTCTGTGTCGGAATATATATTGTTATAGCCAACACCTTTTTTCTCATCGTTCTAGAAGAACCTTTGAGGTAATGATTCAAAGATAACTCATTTAGGAAATCCATCAAAATAAGTACAATCATTCAAAATATGTTGCTGAACCCTATTAGATGTCCAGAAAACATTTCAGCCACCGACCCATTTATCCTCAATAAAACTGGACGTCATACAAGGTATACGAACACTGTTGGATCGGTAATACTCCAACAACAATATTGCAATAGATGCAGCCCATGTCATTCTTTTACGGCGTTCATGCTGCAGATCCATCATAAATTCAAAAGATGTTAGTAATTTCAGCAATTGTTAATATATTGTGGGATCAAGAAGTAAGTAAGGAAAACATGAAGCACTTAAAATGAAAATGTACAAAGATCAACTTGTTGACAAACATTAATCATATAGAAGTGCACTAAAAAAAAGATCCATACAAAGGACAACATATTAAAATTACCCATTTACATGTTCATAACATAAAAAAAACTACAAATAACAACAAATAAAAAAAATATTCATTCCTCAACCAAAACACACAAACATTTGACGTCCAACTCTAGCCGCAGCGTCATGAATATTTGCCTACGGGTTGGATCCTCAAGTTTCTTGACACACTTTGCATGAAAACGTCTGTCTGCAATTACTTCAGGTAGAGATGCTAATTAGACATCAAAGATGGTGTTGTCAAGGACTGGAGCAGGAGGTGGAGCACCAAAAACTTCAATGAGTCGATTAAATGAGGTTTTCACAAAGGTGTTCTTTTCTTTATTTTCTAACCAAGTATGAGCCTCTTTGAAGGTGAGTTGGACTCTCCCATCTCCCTCTGGTCACCACGCACTTCTTCATCAGCTATCAGCGGCTCAGATGGGAAGTCTTGTGTGTTTGCAAAACCCATCTTATTAGGGTTGAATGCAAATTTTTCTGTTGCGATAACCACTTTAAACATCATGTCGATTTTTTCTTCAAAGTCTGAGTCAATTCTGCACTACTTATATTTCTTTGCTGACGGCATTGACTGTGACATTGTAATGGAAGAGGGGGTTAAGTGAGTTTATTAGAGAAAAAAAAAGTAATGTAAATCAAAATAAAAGTTTGAAAGTGGGTTTATTACCTCCAATTTCTCAGCCCACGATTTCTCTAGGGCATTGATTGTCCGCTTAATGGAATCCCAACACAAACCAGTACATCCACATTTGAGCTCCTTCCAAAATTTTCATTCCTTCTTCAATTGGTCCCATTTGTTTTTGAATTTTAGCTTGTCGTAATCCCTGCAGTCAATTCTTTAATCCTCTATGCAATATCTTGTCAATATTCCTTGTTAAAATACGTGGTTGACCTTCCAAGTGCTATTTTTCTAATATATAGATCTTAAAAAATATTTATAGTAATATGGGTGCAATTAATGCCGAAATATTAACCATTTTGATCAGACAGTCAAGAGAGTTTCCCTCAATCAAATAACGTTTAATGGAAATTTGAGTGCTTTAACGATGTCGAAATTGAGTGATCTTGGACTCGTTGGATTTGTCTCGTCGAGATGCTCGATTCGAGTATAAGTTTGCTAGTGTCGACATTTGTTTGTCCTTCCAAATCTGCGATGAAATCTTGTAAGTGTGGTTTAATAATTTGATCTGGGTTTGATTTGACTCGGATTTGACTAATTTTTATATCATTACGTCTGTCTCGTCGAGTCGGTCAGTTTGACTATAAGTTTGTTGAAATCAGAACTCTGGATGAATTTCAATCAAGATCCGAACGTTTCTTATTTAAAATATCATCTCGGGATCCGCGTCATGTCTCGTGATTCTTGTCGGATGATGGAATTTTATTGGTGGTGTATCAAGAATATTACGTACAAAATTTTCATGTTGCCGAATTTATATGTATTATTATTGTTATTATTAGTGTATAATCCTATTGTATATCGAATATGTGTGCATACAAATTCCACAAGTGATAAATTTTCAGCATGGTAAAACATAGAATCATATTCTTGTATTCCATTATTAACAAAAAAAATCTAATCCAAACTAAAATAATTTACCAGACATGAATTTTCGGTATCCATTAAGCTCCGATTTCACTCTCTCTCCACTATACCAAAACAATAATGATAATAATATTCCCAACACAATTTCTATAAATTAACTCCTCCTCCCCCATTGCTCGATAACAGTCCAATCTCTCCCTCCCTCTCTTCTCCAATGGCCGCAAACCTCATCATCACCTTCCTTCTCCTCTTCACTCTCACCACAGCAAAGTCCCCCTCAACACCATCCTTCAACATCATCAACTTCGGGGCAAAACCCGACGGCCAGACCGATTCCGCCGCCCCGTTTCTCGCCGCCTGGTCCAAAGCCTGCTCTGCTCCAACACCAGCCACCATCTTTGTCCCGCCCGGCACCTACTTCTTCAGCGGAGCCGAATTCTCCGGCCCCTGCAAGAATGCCAAAATGCGAATATTTGCCGAAGGAGCCGACTTCGTCGCGGCCTCCGGCTACGACGGAGCCGGTGAGACGTGGATTACTTTTCGGGAGGTTGAAGGGCTTTCGATTTATGGAGGGACGTTCGACGGCCGGGGGGAGGCTCTGTGGGATTGTAAGATGGCCGGCGGGAGTTGTCCCACTGGTGCAACGGTCAGTTTTTCTTTTTTTTTTAACGATATGTGGCGCATTTACATATAACGCACAAAATTATTATGTATTTATATATCGGACGGTTAAGCTTTCTTACTCCGGGTAATGTCCCACAAATTTTTAACAGCTTTATTTATTTAAGAGTGAATTATATCTTTTTATTTGCATTAATTTATTACATATTAACACCTTGTGTTATAAATATAAATATCAAAATTTAGGTATTATACATGTAAATACATAAGAATTGTAAACTCTTTCAAAAGAAAATAAAATTTAAGATATATATATAAAGATCTAAAAACCCTGAATTTGATTTTAATTTCTCCCCTAATCCATCTCTTTCAACATACAGTCGCTATCCATTATCAACTGCAATAAAACCCTCCTCTCCGGCATCACCTCCCTCAACAGCCAACTCTTCCACGTCAGCATCTACCGGAGCACCGCCGTCACCCTGCGCTCCACC
>JXCR01145790.1:0-15584 GCA_002079205.1 Phalaenopsis hybrid cultivar
AAAGATGTCTTTTTAATTAGAGTAATGTCTCTACCAGACGCGAATAGTACGCACTGGAAGCAGAAATTTATTGAAGGGTTACCTAATCTTTTTGCTGATAAAGTAAAAAGGCAACTACAAGATATTAATATTAAACGCATTCCATATGAAAATCTGACATATGGACAACTAATAAATACTTGTGTACAAGAAGGATTAGNATTAATATTAAACGCATTCCATATGAAAATATAACATATGGACAACTAATAAATACTTGTGTACAAGAAGGATTAGTCTTATGTACAGATCTTAAATTAAGATATCAAATTAAAAAAGAAAGATTAACAGAAAGAAAACAATTAGGCGCTTTCTGTGAACAATTTGCTTATGATATTCCAAAATTTCCGAAAGAAAAAGAAAAATCTTTTCGCAAAAAGAAAAAATATCATAAGCACTCTGAAAAATATTATTCAGAGANTCATGCTTCAATCTACTGATATGAAATGCACATAAAAGTGACAATTATATGATGTGAATTTTGTGGTCTTAATTGTTGCCTTGGTTATTTTGTGATGAATGGATCCTTGATTTAATTTCGGGGGGATATTTTTATTGAAAGATTTTAAATTTTTAAATGTTCTAAAATTTTTATATTTTGTTTAGACTTGAGCCCAAAATNACATGCTTCAATCTACTGATATGAAATGCACATAGAAGTGACAATTATATGATATAAATTTTGTGCTCTTAATTGTTGCCTTGGTTCTTTTTGTGATGAATGGATCCTTGATTTAATTTGGGGGGGATATTTTTTTATTGAAAGATTTTAAATTTTTAAATGTTCTAAAATTTTTATATTTTGTTTAGACTTGAGCCCAAAATATTTGATAGCAACTCATTTGATTCATGCATTATTTTCAACTCTGCCTACTTGCTTAATGTATGATCGACTTAACAGTTTATATATGTATATATATATATATATATATATATATATATATTTGTCTGTGTGTGTGGACGCGTGCGCGCGAACGTAGAAAAAAAAATTTGTCTGGTAACATAAGAGAATATTCATCCCGTGTTATTCAGATGTTATTGTGTGTTATTCAAGTATTATTGATGTGTTATTGTGTTATTACAACACTAAGAATATTCTCAGAACACAATAACACCTGAATAACATACAATAACACCTCAATAACACGAGGAGAATATTCCCTTATGTTACTAGACCGATCATCTCTACGACGTAATTTCATTAGACTCCGCTTGTAACTCTACGTGCGGAGTCCTGATGTAATATTTTTTTTCTAACATAGAGGATTGGTTTCAGGTATCAAAATTTGTGATTACACTTGTAGACATGATGTTGAAGTTTAATCTTTTTGTAAATACATTTTCTTTTTAAAATGGCTTAAAGGCCGCTTGCAAATAGAATGTTTGATCTATGTTTAATAATTGCTATAGATTTGCTTAACTAGAGAATCTTTTGTTTTTTTCTTATTTGTGTTGCAATAGTGTATGAAGAGATGGAAGTCTTTGTCTTAATAAAAGGGATTTTATTCCAAAAATATAGTGTTATTCATGGGACCATACTAATAGTCGAGATGTGCATGAGTCGCTCTTAGCGATTGAAGAACTTATGGATTAAATCACAGTTTGTTTCATTTGAAACCCATTCAAATGAATGGCTAACTTAGTTGAAGTGTGAGAGCTTTATGTGATAGTCATTCACACACTTAATTTTTTATCTTATTTCATTTGAACTTTCATTCCGCTTACCTTCATACGGTAATTTTGTAGAAATAGTTGTTATTTTTTATATTAAATAATTATTTAAAGCATTATAAGTTATTTTTGTTTGACCCTTGTTATGTTTGAGTGATCTCCATATGAAACTTTTCTTTGCTATAAGTGGGAGTGTTGTTGGGGTTCATTTTCATAACTAGTTCAAATTCATTTTTTTATGGATGGAAGCAAACTTTGGGCTGATGCTTTAGCATGTCATGTTGTCTGTGATGATAGTTAGAGGTAAACATCTATGTAGATAATGTATGTCTATTTGCGCCCCTTTTTGTTCTGATCGAAAGCACCTTTTATTTTTCAAATTCTCCTTTCTAGGTTAACCTTGCTTAGGGAAAAAAAAAGTGGAAAGACTAAACAATGGACAAATTTTAAGAAGAATAAAAAAGAGTAGTTGCAAAGACATTCATATAGAAAAGTTCTTGTAACATAAATTGGAAAAGAGCTGTCTAAAATAAATCAAATTATACTCAATGCGCAAAAATTTACGAGAATCGTATTCAAAGACACCTCATAACAAAACTAACAGACAAAATCAATTTTTTTTATTTGGATTCAAAAGACCTGCCATGATGAATCATCCTCAAAGTCAATTACATCATGGGAGAAAGCCCAACTCATGATATAAGGTATTGTGTTTGCTTTAGATTGAGTGTGCGGGCGGGTATTGCTTTTGAAGAAGCTGTGAAGCTGCTTCCTGGGAAAGCAACTTCACAGCTGCTACCAGAAAGCTAATTCTGAAATAACAGTGAAGTTGTTTAGATAATTTATAGTGCTGCCATGCTTTTTGATGAAAAAGACAATTATGCCCTTATAAAGATAAATTAGTTTGATGACTAAAGTTTTCAAAATAATTGTGCCAGAATAATAAAAAGAGTTTCAACAAAATAAAAAACACATCATAAATCTAAATTTCTCCAATACATCAATCGCATNGTTTTCAAAATAATTGTGGCAAAATAATAAAAAGAGTTTCAACAAAATAAAAAACACATCATAAATCTAAATTTCTCCAATACATCACATGTCATCATTTTATGCAAAATATTATGATAAATAAAAACCATAAATTAGCCATTAATGCTATAATGACATTCATCTTTCTGTGTACTAGATCGTTGATTTCCTAGAACTAGCCCTAGGATAAGAGTCCCCTGCGTGGCCATATCCCTTACGGAGCTGAGTGATTTCATGTTGTGAGCCTTAGGACAAAAATGCCAACGGGTTTGAGTTCCACCTCCCCCTGTTTTGGTTTCCCCAACTTTCCTCAGAGAAGTTAAGATGTTTAGGTATTTGCAAGGTGAGAAAAACTTTGTAGCTAGCTCACTTTGCAAAGCCTTGAGCGGTTCATGAAAAAGAAAAAGCTTTGTCGCTAGCTCATTTCGCGACATCGTGGAGAGCTTTTTCTTCGGAAGCCCAGGGGAGAAACTTCCCACTTGCCTCGCCAAAGCAAGAGGCTGCTATGCCACACATCCAGGTACCAATGCCCTATTTTTCTCAAGTGAGGTCATTAGTTTGACCGTGGCTTGATATCAAGCATGATCATATGCTTCAAATCACCATTTGCATGTGTGCGCATTGCATGGTGCATATTGAATTTCCGCCTTGCCTCAGTTGACCGCCCCAAGTCGTTCGACAACACCTTATGCCTTGATCTGCTGTCCCGGGCCAATCGATATCACTTGCGCCCAACTAGCCACCCTAGCATGTCGACATCACTTTTTGCCTCGATCGCCCGTCCCGGGTTAATTGGCATCACTTGTGCCTTGACCGACCACCCTAGCTCATCAGCATCATTTGAGCCTCGACTGGCTGCCTTAGCCCTTTGGCTCCACTTTTTGCCTCAATCGATTGTCTCAGGCAGATTGACATCACTTATGTCTTGAACAACTACCCCAACCAATCAGCGCCACTTTTTGCCTCAACCGGCCGTCCCGGGCCGACACCATCACATGCGCACTTTTTGCCTCGATCGGTCGCCCCGGCCTGTCAGCGCTACTTTTTGGCTTGATCGACCATTCTGGGCCGATCAACATCCCTTACACCTCGACCTGCCGCCCCAGATCGTCGACATCACTTGCACCTCGACTAGCCACCTCTGCTTGTTGGTGTCACTTTTTTGCCTCGATCAGCTGTCCCGAGCCGATCGACATCATTTGTGCCTCAATTGACCATCTTGACTCATCTACATCACTTGTACCTCGACCAGACACCCCAACCAGTCAGCATCACTTTTTACCTTGATCAGCTCTCTCGGGCCGTTCAACATCACTTATGCCACAATTGGTCGCCTCGACCCATTAGCATCGCTTGCATCAGACCGATTGCCCAGGCTTGTCAACGTCGCTTGTTGCCTCGATCGGTGATCCCTAGCCAATCAACATCACTTGTGCCTCGACTAACTGCCACTTCCTATCGGCATCACTTGCGCCTCCACTGGCTGCCTCGACCCGTCAATGCCAATTTTTGCCTCGATCGATCCTCATCACTTGTGCCTTGATCGACCCGACAACCCGTCGGAGCCACTTTTTGCCTTGATCGGCCGTCCCGGGAGGATCAACATCACTTGCCCTCAACCGTCAACCCCAACATGTCGATACCACTTTTTGTCAAAATCAGTCGTCCCAGGTCAATCGACATCACTTGAGCTCGGTCGATTGCCCTGGCCCGTCGGTGCCACTTTTTGTCTGGATATGCCACTCAGGACAATCTACATCACTTATACCCTAACCGACCACCCCGACCATTTAGCGTCACTTTTTTCCTCGATCAACCATTTCAGGTCGATTAGTATCACTTGTGCATCGACCGATCGCCCCGACCCGTTGGCGCCACTTTTTGCCTCGATCGGCCTTCTCGGGTCCATCAGTGACTTGCACCTTGACCGACCACACAGACCCTCCGGTGCCACTTGCACCTAGATCGGCCACCCCGGGCTGATGAACATCACTTTTTGTTTGACCGGTCCCTCCGACCTACCAACCGATCACTTAAGTTCGATTGGCTTGTCTAGCCTTGTCAACCACTCACTTGGATGAGTGCATGTCTTGCATGTCCATGAGTCTGACTACTTGCTTGTGTGGTGCATTATACCCTATATGTGCTTGCAATTTGCATGTGTGTCTGGTCGTTTTTGGGGTAAGATGTAATTCTCCATAGTAGCGTCCTATTTTCTAGGTAGTCGAGCATAAATTGTTATATGTGTTGCAAGAAATTTTGCGTGGCCGTCATTGTCTGCTTGCGTAGCATTTTGAGTGTTATATGTGTTGCAAGACATTCTGCGTGGCCGTCATTATCTGCTTGAGTAGCATTTTGAGTGTCCACCCACACACTCATCCCACTTGTATGATTCTCTTTAACTAGGATCATCATCTTTTAGGCTGCTGCCTCCATAGTATGCCCGCTTTTTCGGGTTACTGCCTCCATGACACACCCACCTGTCGGGCCCCTGCCTCCTCGTCATGCCAATCCTTTCGGACCATTACATCAATGACACACACATTCGTTGGGCTCCTGCCTCCTCGACACTCCCATCCTTCCGGGTCACTGCCTCAACAACAAAACCTTTTGTTGGGCCCCCGCCTCCTTAGCATGCCCACCCTTTTGGGTCACAGCCACCATGGCACACCCATCTGTCAGGCCTCTCCCTCCACGACCCCCTCGCTTTCAGATCACTGCCACTACGACACACTCACCTTCCCCAGTCACTGCCTCTACAATATACTCATCACTTCTATCATATGACTGTCTGCATATGCATTTGCATGCTTGCAAGGATAACAAGTCAGGTTCAGTAGGTGAGTGAAATCGTGTTGGTCTCGATGCCTTAACGAAAATTGCTTGTGGGTTGATCCTGAGAAGTAATGCGAGTTAAGTCATCAGGATTGATATAAGTATGATTGTGCTAAAGATACAAGGGCTATAAGGTGCGCCATATACTGCATTAACCACATTGCAGTTCTGCTATTTTAAAAGTATAAAAATCAAATTTTCACTATTATTAGTATTTTCCGCCTACTTTTATGTAAGTTAGGCCATATGTGAGGCCACTTATTTTAAAATATCTTCCACTCTTTTATGATGTGCTTTAGATCCCTTGGATCTTTAGGACGGGGCTAGTGTGGCGACGCCTTCAAAATCAAATGGTAATCGGAGACTTTATCCCGAGCACTTAGGAATTGATTAAGACACTTTTTGTTAAATGGTATACTAGTCTTTTTGATGTTTGACTATTGTTCTTTGCTGGATTGGTTGTCTTAGCCATACATCATTCTTTTGTTATGTGATTTTCGTGTGCCTGCATGCTGATATGCATGGTAGTGTATTAGGACGTTCTTCTCTAGAGAGCCATGTCTGTTGTTATGCACACACACAAGTACCACTATGGGGGAGCATGTAACAATTTCTAACAATTTTCTTGCAGGTGCCCTTAGCTCCCCCAATTATAAGATACAACTTATTATACACGTTGCATGACTTTCCTCATTGATGCTTGTTTTCATGCAGTTCGAGTTTTTAATTTTCTCTTTCAGTGTATTTGATAGAGTCCCAAAGATAAGTTCATATTAAAAATAAGGTTTGGGCATGGGCTTCGAGGCAAACGACACATCAAACCACATGATGAGGACCAGGAGTGACAGCTTGTGTTCTGTACCTTAGGTCTGAAGTTTCAATATTCTTGTATAGACTTAGGATCAAATATGTATATGCACAGTCTCGCCATTTTTACTGCTTTTCCTGGGATATGACATAGACCCAACGACATTTGACTTCTTTTATATATTTATGGAGTTCTTTTTATTGTCTATTTCTTGCCTGCATGATTAAACTGCTTTTTCTGTTTCTTTATGGGTCCGGGATACCATGAAAATTACAATTTAGGCTCTCTAATACCTTAAAATTTTAAATTATTTTACATAAAAATCATAATAAAATATTCAAGATAAATTAAGATTTAGGATTTTCAAAACTTGCATTTGCTTTCTTGCATGGCCCTTAGGCCAATTTTAAAACGGGATGGATAACATGGCTATCACTCAAGACATTTTAATAAGGCCTCCGCAAAATCTAAGAATCTCTTTAGATAACTGGATCATATTTTCATGTCCTGGGGAGAAGCTTTCATGCTTCTCTAACCTGATTGACCTAACAAAGATTTGGACATAGGTGGTTGTCTTGAGTGTTGGCATCACTTTTTGATGTCACTGGTGTAAGGTGTCCACCTGCATAGCTCAAGATGGTCTACGATTCATCGATAGCTTTTGGTAGCTTAAGACATCCACCCAGGACCATCTAACACTTGTTCGGAGCAAGTAGCTAGGTTTGGTGGTGAATCTGCTGTAGCAAAGAAAAATCCCTCAGGGAGGCCCATCTGGTATGTGAGACATGATTGGTGCCTAATATAATGATTAGAAGTCACCAATCATCCGTCTGAAACCTCCTCAAACCATAACCTATGTGCGCTACGGAAAAATTAGGGTTCAGGACACCCTACCAGCGCTGCAGTTTAGTACGACCGTTGGCACAAATTTCTTTAATAAANTTGAAACCTCCTAAGACCATAACAAGTCACAGAGTCTACCTATGTGCGCTACGGGAAAATTAGGGTTCAGGACACCCTACCAGCGCTGCAGTTTAGTACGACCGTTGGCACAAATTTCTTTAGTAAATAACCAACTAAAATACTCCATTTTGAATTTATGGGAGTATATTTCACTCACATGGAGTCTCCCATAACTTCTAAATAAAAAAAATCTTTTGTCTGACATTCTCGATGAAAATTAAGGTTTCGGGAGAGTGGATGAGTGGCTCACAGCTTGGAGAAGAATAGAGAGTGTGAGAGCTTAAGGTGCTTCATAGTTGGAATGGGAGGACAAGGATATAGTGGAGTGAATGTAGAAAAGCTGTTGGGAGTTGTGGAGAAGAGACAAAAAGTAAAAATGGGAGAGGGAGGATGAGGCTCACGAGTAGGAAAGAATAGTCTAGGAGAAAGAGGGAGAAAGTGAGGGGAAGAAAAAAAAATAACAAAAAAAGAGAGAGGTCATTCAAATGAGTGAAAATAAAATAAATAAATAATTTTTTTTTTGTTTTTAAAACTGTGAGCCCTTTTCTTTTTTTATATTATTTTAAAACTTATTTTTTCTTTCATTCTTTAATATNATAAATAACCAACTAAAATACTCCATTTTGAATTTATGGGACTATATTTCACTTACATGGAGTGTCCCATAACTTTTAAATAAAAAAAATATTTCATATGGCATTCTCGATGAAAATTAGGGTTTCGGGAGAGTGGATGAGAGCTTGGAGAAGAATAGAGAGTGTGAGAGCTTAAGGTGCTTCATAGTTGGAATGAGAAGACAAGGATATAGTGGAGTGAATGTAGAAAAGCTGTTGGGAGTTGTGGAGAAGAGACAAAAAGTAAAAAATGGGAGAGGGAGGATGAGGCTCACGAGTAGGAAAGAATAGTTTAGGAGAAAGAGGGAGAAAGTGAGGGGAAGAAAAAAAATAAAAAAAAGAGAGAGGACATTCAAATGAGTGAAAATAAAATAAATAAATATATTTTTTTGATTTTTAAAACTGTGAGCCCTTTTCTTTTTTTATATTATTTTAAAACTTACTTTTTCTTTCATTTTTTTAATATTTATTATTATTTATTATTATTATTATTATTATTATTATTATTATTATTATTATTATTATGTCATGTGAGCTTTGACTTGAAGCTTTAGCATGGCTTGCATGTGGCTTGAGCATTTTTTATGGAGAAGGAATTTAGGAATTCTGGGCATTTTATGTGGCCTTATCATGAAGTCAAATGTGGAAGAAATTACATATGAAAGCATGATCTTTGTTTTTATTTTTTAAATTATTGGATGAGGTGTCTTATGATATGGTGGAGTGAGCTTTTAATTTTAAAAGCAATTGAAAATTGGGCTTGGTTTAGTGGGCCTTAGTCTTGGTATGAAGGTGTGGATTTTGGACTATGATGATGGGCTTAGATTTTTGTTTTAATGTTATTCAAAATTAATCATGATGGCTTCATGAAGTCTTGAATCTGTCATGATGGAATTTATGACTTGGGCTTAGTGAAGTTGGATTTGGCATGTGTGCACAATTTTATCGAATTTTGGATTGGGGTGTTGATTAGGTTTGAATTTGAACATGAACTTGAAATTGGATGGTTTGGATTTGGATTTGAAATTTGGTAGACTTTGTATTGAGTTTGGACTTTGGTGGATTTGGGTGAAGTGTATGTGGTGTGGGGGATTTGTGTGATGGAGTGAATGTGGTGTAAGGTGATATGTAGCGTAGGGTATGGGTGGTGGAGTGAGTTAATTGTGGTGAGTGAATGTGTGACCAAGTCATAAAGGGCTTCCCTAAGACCTTGTGATTCTATGAGAACTCATTTTTTAATTTCAATATGTTGGTTTCAATCAACTCAATCAAGTATTGAGGATTTGATGCCACCCACGCGAGACTTCACAAAAAAGCCTATAAGTGGCTAGAATTTCTAAATAGAGTGGGTCACATCATTAGTCTTCTAGCATAATAAATAGGAAAGTCTTATAACTAGATATAAGTTCTAAGAGAAGAATTAGACATCACCAAAATGAGGCCAGCAACCACTTGGGTTTGACTTCCAGAGGCATGGTAGCTTCTCATCCAATCTTACCTCTTGAGCTTGACTTTCAGGAGTACCGTCACTTCCCGTTGAGTCTTGACTCTTAGAATCAACTTCCAGGGGCATGGATGAGGACCTTATCTACCGCTTGCCCTCAAAAAGTCTTTCTACACAAAAATCTTTTATGAGAAAATATGAAAATTTCACTGAAATGATAGTTTAAAGCAACATAAAAATAAAATTAGGAGTTTATAAGCCAATTTTTTACTCAAATAAGATAATTTGGAGTTGTACTTTTAATTTGATAACTTTGACAATTCTCTTCTGGTCACCTTGTTCATGTAAGTAGCGGCCCAGATGACCTTGGCTTATTAGACGTTTAATTTTTTCCTTTAGTTGAAAACATATTTTTGTCAAATGTCCTTCTGCATGTTAGAAATGACAATATTGAGACTGGTCTCCACCATATTGATTTCTTCACGACCTTGGCCACTTGATGGTCTCTTCATCATTGATGGACATTGTAATGTTGCACGTGATGTGTTGAGTAACGTGTATTCTTTTTCTGATCGTGGCTCACAATTCCCCTGTGATCCAAACTTTTTTCACTGTGAGATTTGATTGGTATCCCTGGTGTTATTGTTGTGCTTTCCCCTCAATCGCTCAAATTGTTCCTTGTGTGCAGTGATGACATCATCTACACAGATTTGAACTTCGAATCAATGGATGAGTTCAGTGTAAGGGTGCACTATCTCCCACATAAGTGATGTATAGAATGGTTGTGGGCACAACCTTCTAAAAAAGACTCCTCTCAGTAACTCCAGATCCATTACAGGAATCTGGTGTGCTTCAATGAAGAACCTACAGAAGTATTACTTGAGGGATTCCCTCTCATTTTGGTGAACTTCTAATAAGTGCGATGAACTTTGATATTCCTTCTATTTTCTATGAACTGCTCTATGGATAATCAATCTGACAAGCTCATTAAATGTGTTAATGGTGTCCCCCTGGGAGAGAGTAGATCCATGTGCGAGCTTGACCCTTAAGAGTCGCCACAAACACTTGACAGAGAAGCACATTAGAAACATGGCACATGATGGTTCGATAGTGGTTGACGTGCTCGCATGGGTTAGCTGTCCCTTCATACGCATCAATGTTTAGGAGTTTAAAACTTGCTGGGATAGGGTGTCAGAGAGCCGCGTCAGCCAAAGTAGAGGATTCTTAGGCAGTGAGCAGGGAAGAAATCCCTTTTATCTAGAGGAAACTTATTCCGAACCAGACGTCGTAGCTCATCTCGAATGATATCATCAGAAGCAACAGTAAGGAGGGGCAGTGCCAGGTGAGCTGCATGAGAAAGATGAGTAGAACTTGTAATGTTGAGAAGATCGGTGTTTCATCTAAATAGGGGATTGGTTTCATTATTAGAAGAGAAACGACTGAGGTATTTTCTGTTGAAGTCTGAACTGATGGTAAGTAAGTTTCATTAGGTTGTAGCTATCACTCCTGGCGTAGGAGATGAAGGATCTCATATTGAGACTCTTCCATCCTACATACTCGATCTTCCAAAGAATGACCCAAGACACCTTTGTTAGTGAGGTGTAAGGGCTTGATGACCTTGACTTCGTGACTATCTTCTGGAATGATGGATGTTGGAGCGGAATGCTCTGTTGTTGCAAGTGTTGCACCTGGTGACCATGCAATAATTTTTATAAGCATTTTAGCGATATGAATGCTCTATTTTCCACAAACGACGCCAAAATGATACACCCTAGAAAATTCATGGTGGTAGAGTAATGGATTATCGTCTTAGCGTTACACTAGAATTCAACACATACTAAAAAAAAAGAAAACAACCAATAATGATACTATATGTTTTTACGTGAAAAACTATAAAGAAAAAAAAATCACGGGGTCTGATCCAGTTGTAAAAATCCACTATAAGTTGATTACAGAGACCTTGTGTACCACAGGCGAGAAAGAGTTGCTAGGTTTTTCAAGTTGCATGTCGGTTGGCGACTTATGGTCGGTGGTTGTTGATGATGATTAGTGGTGATCGAACACGGTCGACGGTGATTGATAACGGTCGGTGGTGGTTGATGTCAATAGTAGTTGGTGATCGACGACAGTCAGTGCTTGTCGGCGGTCGGTGGTTTTTGACGGAGCTCGACAGTGGTAGACGACAGTTGGTGGTGATTGACGACATTCGACAAATGTCAATGACGGTCGACGACGATCATCGATGCTCGATAGTGGCCAATGGCGATCGACGGTAACAAGGGCGGTGCTGAACTTCAACTGCTTTTCAAAGCTTTAAATTCTCTCTCAAACCTTAAGCGCCCTCTCATGAGAGGGGTCCGACTCTATATATAGTGTTATGGATGCAATTAATGATCAGACGGCCGGATAACTTCCTTCATTCAAACGTTATTTGATGGACATTTGGTGCCTTAACAATGCCGGAATTGAACAATCTTGGTAACATTGTATTCTTCTTGTAGAGTCGATCAGTTTGACTATAAGTTTGTTGAAATCACAATTTTAGATGAGTTTTTATCAAGATTTGAATATCTTGCTTAAAAATTCGTCTCGAGATCTATGTTATGCATCAACATTCATGCCGAACGATAAAGATTTGAGATGTATCAAGAAGATATATTTATTTATTTACTTCATTTATATGACCCTATAAACATATAAATAAGGAATCAATAGAGCATAAAGGCACGAATAAGGACTCAATAGAGCATAAAGGCACGAATAAGGAGTCAATAGAGCATAAAGGCGCGCATCTCAAATATTCTTTATTTCAGATTGGAGCACAGAATTCACTTTTTGTATATATCTCTATATCTACATGAATCTTTCTCAGAACATTTATATTTATAACTCCCAAATAGAAATGAGTTCCAACATTTGAACTCTGGGGAGCAAACAAATAAAGAAGAAACGTGATCCGGTGGAAACACCAAACCAGCCATGGCCATGCTGAATTTCATATTGCAAAGTTTACAACTAACTGCATCCTCCTTTTTCACAGCAAGCAAACCAACCAAAGCGCAGGACTTTAGAAAGATTATCGTTAAACATAGCTTAATTAGTGAGATTTGCAACCCAATTTTTCCCGGGATATAAAAAATTCTCGTTTCCAGCACCCATCTCCACGCGGGCCAATTGCACGCTTTCCAGATATTATAAAATCGATTTGAAGTATCACGAATCCTCGTTTCCAGCGTCCATCTTCATTCGGTCCAATGGCAAGCCATCGATACATTATTCAGCTGCCACTAACTATATTCTAACCTTGACCGTACGCTAAAAAAAATGCCCCCCAAGTCACCAGCATGTTTATCCCCTGTCATCTTCCTTCACTTAAAGTCAGCNTGGGCAACGGGATTTCAATTCTAATAACCGACAGCTTCTTACGGGCAAACCCCACACCAAAAATAGTGCCGACAGCGTTACACTAGAATTCAACACATACTAAAAAAAAGAAAACAACCAATAATGATACTATATGTTTTTACGTGAAAAACTATAAAGGGAAAAAAACCACGAGACCTGACCTAATTGTAAAAATTCAATATAAGTTGATTACAAAGATCGTGTGTACCACAGACGAGAAAGAGTTGCTAGGTTTTCAAGTTGCATGCCGGTTGGCGACTTATGGTCGGTGGCAGTTGATGATGATTAGTGGTGATCGAAGGCAGTCGACGGAGGTTGACAACGGTCGGTGATGGTTAACATCAATAGTAGTTGGTGATCAAAGACAATCAGTGCTTGTCGACGGCGGTCGGTGGTTTTTGACAGAGGTCGGCAGTGGTAGACGACAGTTGGTGGTGATTGACGACAGTCGACAAATGCCAATGACGGTCGACGATGATCATCAATGCTCAATAGTGGCCGATGGTAATCAACGGTGACAGGGGCGGTGCTGGACTTCAACTGCTTTTCAAAAATTTAAATTCTCTCTCATGGCTTAAGCACCCTCTCATGAGAGGGGTCTGACTCTATATATAGTGTTCTAGATGCAATTAATGATTAGACGACCAGAGAGCTTCCTTCAATCAAACAATATTTGATGGACATTTGAGTGCCTTAACAATGTCAGAATTGAGCAATCTTGGTAACATTGTATCTTCTTGTAGAGTCGATCAGTTTGACTATAAGTTTGTTGAAATCAGAGTTCTAGATGAGTTTTTATCAAGATTTGAATATATTGCTAAAAAATTCGTCTCGAGATCTATGTTATGCCTCAAGATTCATGTCGAACAATAAAGACTTGAGATGTATCAAGAAGATATCTTTATTTATTTATTTCATTTATATGACCCTATAAACATATAAATAAGGAATCAATATAGCATAAAGGCACGAATGAGGAGTCAATAGAGCATAAAGGCACGCATCTCAAATATTCTTTATTTCACATTGGAGCACAGAATTCACTTTTTGTATATATCTCTCTATCTACTTGAATCTTTCTCAGAACATTTACATTTATAACTCCCAAATAGAAATGAGTTCCAACATTTGAACTCTGGGGTGCAAACAAATAAAGAAGAAACGTGATCCGGTGGAAACACCAAACCAGCCATGGCCATGCTGAATTTCATATTGCAAAGTTTACAACTAAACTGCATCCTCCTTTTTCACAGCAAGCAAACCAGCCAAAGCGCAGGACTTTTAGAAAGATTATTGTTAAACAGAGCTTAATTAGTGAGATTTGTCAAAAATTCTNGCAAGTTTCCTTCGAGTTTTTCTATTGTAATATAGAAGCGTCTGTTTGGTGTGCTCTTCCAGTATTGTGCTCTGTAAGTTTGTACTGTTTTTAATAACTACTTTTGTTATATATTTCTGTTTATTTTATCCTGGTTTTAAATTGGTATCAGAGCATTATACCTGGTCTATAAGATAACGTCATTCATGGTTGGAATATTTTTACTTGATTGTTTTTTGTCTTTCTAATCATCTATTAGCATTATACCTGTTTATCAAACTTCAAAAAACAAAAATAGTTTAAGTGTTTAAATAACATAGTGAAGATTATATATATATATAACATTGACCTTACGCTAAAAAAAATGCCCCCCAAGTCACCAGCATGTTTATCCCCTGTCATCTTCCTTCACTTAAAATCAGCTTCTTTAGACTAAAGATTATGCATAACGGAGGGGGCGAGGAGAGATGAAGATACTCTGCGATGTCTGCTGCGCCGGGGAGGCCACCGTGCTGTGCTGCGCNCCCATCTTCATTCGGTCCAATGGCAAGCTCTCGATACATTATTCAGCTGCCACTAACTATATTCTAACATTGACCGTACGCTAAAAAAAATGCCCACCAAGTCTCCAGCATGTTTAACCCGTCATCTTCCTTCACTTAAAATCAGCTTCTTTAGACTAAGATTATGCATTACGGAGAGGGGGCGAGGAGAGATGAAGATACTCTGCGATGTCTGCTGCGCCGGGGAGGCCACCGTGCTGTGCNGTCAGCTTCTTTAGACTAAGATTATGCATAACGGAGAGGGGGCGCGGAGAGATGAAGATACTCTGCGATGTCTGCTGCGCCGGGGAGGCCACCGTGCTGTGCTGCGCCGACGAAGCTGCCCTCTGCTACGGCTGCGACCTCCGGGTACACAGCGCCAACAAGCTTGCCGGCAAGCATCCCCGCTTCTCCCTCCTCTCCGCTCAGCCGCACCCTCTCTGCGACACCTGCCAGGAAAGACGGGGTTTTGTGTTCTGCAAGGATGACAGAGCCATACTCTTCCATGAATGCGACTCTTCCATTCATACCTCAAACGGTCTTACAATGAAGCACAGCCGCTTCATCCTCACCGGTACTCGGCTCTCTTCTGCAACTAGTACAGTCTCCTCGCCTTTGTCGGAGCAAAGCATCTCTCAAAAGAAAGTCTCTAGGTGTTTGTCGTCGCCCATGGCTGAGGGCAGCAGCAGCAGCATCTCCGAGTACCTGATAAAAATGCTTCCTGCGTATCTTGTTGAGGAATTTCTGCTAGATGATTCCGTCAGTTATCCCGCTGGTGATGTCTTCTATCAGAGTGATGCGTTGGCGCCAGTAGTGGAGGGAGATGTTGACGCTGGAAATATCGGAGTAGCATCGGCGGTGNTAATTTGAGCTTAGCCCAAAGCTAGCTCAATTTTGACTCAAGTTTAGCCCTACA
>JXCR01145790.1:15747-27001 GCA_002079205.1 Phalaenopsis hybrid cultivar
CACAACAATCAATTTGAGCTTAGCCCATGGCTAGCCCAAGTTTGACCCAAACTTAGCCCAAAACAACAATCAATTTGGACTTAGCCCATGGCTAGCCCAAGTTTGACCCAACTTAGCCCAAACAGCAACAATCAATTTGGACTTAGCCCATGGCTAGCCCAAGTTTGACCCAAACTTAGCCCAACATACCAACCAAAATAATCAATTTGAGCTTAGCCAAAACAATAAATTTGAGCTTAGCCCATGGCTAGCCCAAGTTTGACCCAAACTTAGCCCAACATGCAATAATTAATTTGAGCTTAGCCCATGGCTAGCCCAAGTTTGACCCAAACTTAGCCCAATATGCTGTCAATTTGGACTTAGCCCATGGCTAGCCCAAGTTTGACCCAAACTTAGCCCAACATGCTTAAACCAATTTGAGCTTAGCCCAAAGCTAGCTCAAGTTTGACCCAAACTTAGCCCAATATGCTTAAAAATCAATTTGGACTTAGCCCATGGCTAGCTCAAGTTTGACCCAAACTTAGCCCAATATGCTTAAAAGAAAATCAAAAATCCACCAAATTGATTAACCAATTGACCTCAAAATGACTTTCACTCTTCATCAATCAATTTGAGCTTAGACCATGGCTAGCCCAAGTTTGACCCAAACTTAGCCCAACATGCTTAAAATGGGTCAAAAATCAAAAATCCACCAAATTGATTAACCAATTGACTTCAAAATGATTTTCACCCTTCATGAAAGTTTAAAAATTCACCACATTGATTAACCAATTGACCTCAAAATGACTTTCACCCTTCATGAAAGTTCATTAAATTGATTAACCAATTGACCTTAAAATGACTTTCACCCTTCATGAAAGTTGTTCCTNTTTCAGCTTTACTTTCACATGTATCTGTGCTTTGGTGAGCTCTAGCGTCGGCTCAAATCTGGATCGTTGTAGGGTTAACGGATCCTGCAAGGGGGTTCATTTCAGGCGCGGGTGTGATTGATATTAGGTTAAAGGTTGATTTATGTAATTATGATTAATTTTAATCTGTGAAATCGTTGGAATTGCTTTGCTGCCTGCCTTGCTATATATTTGAAGAACGAGGTGTTATAAACTGAAAGAATTCTGCTTGCATGCATGCACCGCATGCAGAGATGCATGCGGTGTCCGATCTACGGTCACGATGCAATCAAATTTTTTTTGAAAAAAAAAATTGAAGTGGGGTCCACCGAAATACATCATGGCCGTAGATCACCGTGATCTATGGTTAGGATCGAACACCGCACGCATCTCTACATGCGGTATATGCATGCAATAATTTTTCCAGAACTAGAGATGCTTCATTGGTCCATGGAAATTGTTTATATTATATGTTTCATTTATTGATTGTGGGCAAAAATATCTTTTTTATCCGAGTGTAATATGTGTAATAATAAATATTAACAGAATTCTCCAATTGATATTGGAGCTCGATCACTTGAATGAATCTCTGATTTTAGGTTTCCAGAATGTTGTGTGGCGAGATAGAGTGGAAACTGTAATCCATCTTGACCATGAAGTAATTGTTGGTTTACTTCTGCAGCATGATTGGTAGGCAATTTCGGGCTTTAAACATGGTAGAATGACCCAATTAGAGAATAAAAATTGTGTACCGCACTAAAAATTCATCCCAAGTTATGCTTCAAATACAAAGATCCAGTTGAGAGTTTATTTCCACAATCTACATGGAAGAAGTAGAAACTTGGGTTCAATAAAAAGCTTTTAGATCATGTTAGCAGATGTCTTACTCAAATGTGCCTATTTTACATATTTCTAGATTTATCTGGCTTCAATAATCAAGGCTCTAACGATCAAAATTAGTTTTTGAAGCTTAATTAGACACCTTGATGATTAAGTATTATTTAATGGCCTTATCTAATCAGAAGAAAAAGTTTAAGAAGATAATCTTGAGTTCAATAAGAGACTTAAGGATTAAGAGACGAGAAAATAGAGTTCTCTTATGCTTTATAGTTTAATATTCCTTTTAAGTTCATATATGGGAGAAATGACTTGACTTTATGTTTGTAACGAGCATTGTTCAAGCTCTAATAGAATAAAGGTAAGTTTCAAAATCATTCGCTTGACTCAAAAAATAGGATAAAGGTAGCTTATAGCCTGAACTACTACTTTCTATTGTTATTTAATGCTTACAAGTGAATGTGATGCAAAATAACCAATCTCTTGATTCATAGATTAATGTAAATTTTTAACTAATTTAGTACACTTTTAGTGAAAAATTTGGGGGGTTTAGAGATCATTTCCTTCCTTACAAGTAGTAACCAATGCCTAGGATGAACGTTCGAGTTTGTATTGGTTAAGAATCTCAAGGCTTGCTCACTATAGTACCTAGCAAAGTGATGACTTGGTATAATGGCATGCATTCAATGAATAAAATGATCCATTCTCATATATAAATGCACATGTTGACTCCAATTAATAATACTTTTTAACAATTTGCAAAATAGAGAGTTCTTCACATGAAATCACAGACCGAGTTCAACAATCAAAACGTAAAATATTTTAGACAATTCGATTATATATAGTACTTTTGTTACTAAGATGAATAATTTTAATGCATCTTTGTTTATATTATTAATAGCTCTCTTTGTTGTGCGATGCATTTGATTAAGATCTTATATTTTATATCCCCTAAATACATTGAAATTGTGTTGATATGTATGAAATTTTGGTTGAGGCATACAATGTAGAGTGTTCAAGTATGAAGAATCCCAAAATAGTTTAGAATGAAAACCTAATATTTTTTTTTTATTAAATGACCAATTAACCCCCAATCGTCGATATTCCCTAAGAAAACTTTGAAATTATTTTTTATTTAATTTTAAAACACATGTTTGTTTCATATTTTTCATATTTTTGTTAATTCATTTATTTCACAAAAATATCAGATATATTTTATTTCAAATGAAAATATAAATAAAATTAATGATAGAAAGCAAAAATCATTGCAAATAGGCACCAATTTTTTTTTTGTATTGGACCTAAAGACATGACAATTCAAATTTTCAAAAGAATAGAAAGCTAAAAGTAATCAAGCTTTTTCGTGATAATATAATGTTGTCTCTATAAGTTCATTATTATTATTATTATTATTTCATTCATCTTGCAAGTAATGCTAAGTAGTAACTTATGATATTAATTTTAATACATCCTAAAATCATTTAATTTGGTATTATTCCTTTTTATGGGTTGGTGAGTTTCGAGGATTTCACATACGAAAAAAAAAATGCTCAAACATCAGCCTAATTTTTCTGTGCGGACTCCTGACATAACTCTACGTGTGACGGAAGTTATTCTTGAGTTATTTTCAGGTTATTTCTGGGTTATTTTCAATAATCCCGAAATAACCCGCGGTCTTTATTTTTGGGTTATTTCGGGATTATTGAAAATAACCCAAAAATAACATGAAAATAATTCAGGAATAATCTCCGCCGTACGTAGACTTACGTCAGGAGTTCAAACAAAAAATACGCTCCAATCATCAAGCCACCATCTCATCTGTCAACTTCACGTGTCATTGCATTATAAAAAAATATATCAATAAAACACAGAAGAAACATGTACAAAGTGCCCGCTCATCTACAAGGACAAAAACCCAGCAAACAATCACCAGAATAGTACAGGTTACTGTCCCTGCACATGTAATCAAAGCAAATTCACCTCCATCATCAACTGTCTTTCAAAAATAATAATAATAATAAAAGAGAATGATAAAATTCTCACTTGGTCAAGGCAATGTAGTGTCTGAGTATGAAACTGGGCCCACAAATTCATAATCAATAATGCAGGGATAGAACAATGCAATAGTCTACATTATTTTGAAAGATGCTGGAGCAGTACGTGCACATCTCTACATCAGGCCTCCAGGAGCAGGCTCCAGGCCTTCAGAAAAGATGTGCGGTTCTGAAACCTGCATAATGGTAAGCCGTGTTAGCCTTGAGATCCACTAAAATGACACTTGGATCGATCATTTTTAATCAATGTAGACCACACAAACATTTTGGACCGTTTGGTCGACCAAGGTTATTTTTTTTGGAAGATTGGTTGCGCAGAGTCTTTTGAATAGATGCTGGTCAAGGTTTGCCGTACGCATTGGAGAAATATTTAAATCTGCATTGAGCTCGAATAAAAATGCAGTCATGGAGTCTTGCAAATAGTTCAGACATGTAATTTGTAGGAGTAATGCAACTATTTTGGAGCTGATCATAAAAAAAAAATTGAAGCAACAGCAGCGCAAATCAGATTATGTGACCATTACCTCTTAAGGGATGGCGACATTTGGACAAATTTAAAAAAGATAATTTATTAATTTTGCTTAGCTAAAGCATATTTAGATATAAAAATTTGAGAAAAGGAAGGCAAGTTGTCAATTGGCTGGGCTAGTAGCCCATCATAAGTACTCCCATTAAGGAAAAAAATTTGCCTACGTAATACGCACGCAGCGATGCGCGCGATGACCAATCAGAAAGCGCCACGTAATTTTATCGGGCCCACTCCATTAAATAAATATATTAATTCGAAATAAAACCGCGCGTGACCCGTTACCCGGCCCGCGGTGTAACTCCATTGTACCTCAATTTGTAACTTCAATATACCTCCCGCGGTTGGCCTGTTGTAACCCGATTGTGACCGCAGTATACTAGCCATATACCTTCCGCGAATTTATCTTGGGTATACTCCGCGGTACAATTTCTTGTAACGCTCTTGTAACCGGAGTAAACCCAAGATATACCTTCCGCGGTACAGGGCTCTGTAACGCGCTTGTAACCGTGATATACCCCAGATATACTCCTCGGTACAGAGCCATGTAACGTGTTTGTAACCGTGATATAATGCAGATATACCTTCCGCAGTAAATAAAAATGTAACGTGAGGGTAAGTTTTTTGTAACCTACTTGTAACCTTGCCATTATACCGCGGGTGTAACCTGCCTGAAATATCTTTATAACGCTGAACCACCGGTATAATTGTATTATAACCTCTTAAGTAGAATTTGTAACCTTCTTATAACCTCAATAAATCGAGTTTTATAACCTCGGTATAAGGTAGAAACCTTCACAGTAACTCTCCATTTTCGAAAACAGGCAATCGCGTGCTAGGGTTTCCCGTTGTCGTCTTCCTTTTGTTTTTTCCTTCGCAGAGAGTGTGGATTGCTAAAATGGAAGACGTAATCACCGAGACCACGAAGACCACTTTGTTAGAGGCGAATGTCGCAGAGTTGGGAGAGCCTAAGAAACCCGAATGCGAGGAGGTACTTCAAAAGATCAAAGGTGGCCGTAAGGACAAGAATGAGTTAAAGAAGAAGAAATATATTGAGTCTAGGTAATTTCTAGGGTTTAGTTTCGAATCTGTAAAGCCTAGGTTTGTATTTCGAATCTTTAAAGCTTGGTGGTTATGTTTTAGGTTTAATTTTGAAATTCATCCTTTTATCATCATTTGNGCTTAGGTTTGGTTTGGGTTTGACTCAGGTTAAGCTGAGTTAACCCGGGTTGGCTTAGGTTTGCTTTGAGCTTGACCCGAGTTAAGCTTGGTTGACCCGAGGTGACTTAGATTTAGTTTGGGTTTGACTTGTGTTAACCTAGGTTTACATGGGTTGGCTTAGGTTTGGTTTGGGTTTGACCCGTGCTAAGCTGGGTTGCCCTAGGTTGGCTTAGATTTGGTTTGGGTTAGGTCCAAGGTTAAGTTTGACATCTGGAGTAGGTTTAGNCTTTAAAGCTTGGTGGTTATGTTTTAGGTTTAATTTTGAAATTCATCCTTTTATCATCATTTGATACTAACCCATTATGAAGTATTATTATAGGTTATTCAGCGCAAAATCAATGAACTGCAGGTGCCGTCCTTCTGGAGTACGAGAAGTCCTTGATAAGGTTCGACCATCAGTGGACGAGGAAACATGGAGTAAATTGGAAGAACTAAATTTACCTCAGTTTTTTGAACTCCCGCCGCACCCTCAAGATCATATTCTGACAATGCACATAATAAATTGTTGGAATATTGATCGAATGACATTTCACCTCGGAGGGAAAGATGTAAAATTTTATACTGATGTGGTTGCACTCCTGATTGACATGCCAAATAGAGGTTTCCCTGCATACTGGAGTAATGCCCCGCCAGCTAGGATGGATGCGCGACAAGTAAAGACCGCACTACTGAATTATACAGCAGGAGAGTCCTCGAATACCTTTTTACAATTATTAATAAAGTTTTTAATGTCAAATTTACTTTTTCCCTCAAGTAACTTCAGAATGTCACAAGAGTTGTCGTCTATTTGTGAGGATATTGAATCATTTACAGCTTATAATTGGCCAGCAACTGTATGTAATTTCCTGACCGAACAACTCAATATCTGTGCCACGAAAATAAAGAAAGACCAGCCGTTGGGATACATTATTGGGTTTGTATTCCTTCCGACGGTTAGTATTATTCACATAAGTTATGAAAATTAATTTTAATATAATTAACATCATTTATTAATTAAGTGCAGTTAATTATCGTATCATGTTTAATGCAACTGTGGTTCTATGAGCATACCTTCTTAGTCCTCCCAGCAGTGCCTGAGATTAGGCCAAGAATGTTGAGGTGGCCAGTTAACGTAAAGTGAAATTTGGTTAAGATACAACTAGCCTTCAAGTGGCTGACAGTTACTGAGGTGAGTTATTTATTTATTTCATATACAGTCTCATTATAATTTGGTAATAAATTCATTGTGTTTGACTCTATTTATTGCATTGCAGGTTTATGATCATTTCATTGAAATAAAAGACAGTGAACATCAATTACTTGCCCCAGCTCGTGATGAAACATCCAGCCCCAAAAAGCATCTCCCACAACAGGACACTCATTCCCGACCACCATCTCCCACATTCATTCCTATTTCTGATGTAGTTCTATACCGCAGCGTTCCAGAGTCAACACATGTTCCCACATATACAGATACCAGCCTTCCTATTATTGGTCTCCAAGAAATACATGCACTGCTTAGGGATCATCATAAATTGTTCATAGACTTCAAAGGCGAAGTTGACAATCGTCTTACAAATATAGAAAATACAATTACAGAAATAAAAGCTGAAGTTGTTTGTTTACATAAAGTAATAGAAGAACCTGGTGGGGAATTACCATTGAAGCGGGTCATAGCATCCCCACTAGGTAGCTTAATTCAAAGGATTAAAGTCAGAGAGGATAGAAGGAAACAACAACTCAGTTCCCCCTACATGGTATTTGAACGAAAAAAGAAAAGTAAACTAGCCCAGACAGCAACTGGGGAGATTGAAGAGGTAGATACATTTCACATTCATGATAAAATTAATTGCTTCTTTAATTAATATAATTACCACATGTACTAATTAATACGTTGGAGGTGTGAATAAGGGTGATGCAAGTCAATCGCATTATGTTGTTGACCAACCAACTGCAGATAATAAGGAGGAGACGGAATTGGAGGAGAAAGAGGAGGATCAGGAACATATTGAAACACATTATGTTGATGAAAATTATCCTGATAAGACACACAATTTTTTTTTTAATTTTTTAAAAGAAAATGAATTTTTAAACTACATTTATTGAAACTCATTATTTCATAGGTTTGTCAAGTACCACTAGTGGTTGATTTTCCTGCCAGAGAACAAATTCCGGATTATATGCGGGAAGCAATCGACCTTTGTTGTAGCAAATTCACCGACTTGTTAGTGTGTTCTGTTTTTAAATTGTTCTATATGTAATACTTTCGCATATAATTGACTCAACATTCATATGTTTGAAATGCGGAGGTGATTTAGTTATTAATATGGGACATGTGTCGTTACCCCGACGTTATCTGGATGAACTCCTCAAGGAGGGTTGGTTGGGAAATGAACATGTCAATTGTTTTGCAATGCTGATGGAGGATAAAAGATGTCAGTCATCACATTTATATAAATCTTACTTGTATGTATCTCCATGCCACTGGGTAAGTTTTCGCATACCTTTCACCTATAACGTCTCTTAATACATCTAACACACCAACCCCAGTTCTTATGTGACATGCCTCTCTTTTTTATGCAGCTGTATAAAGCTGGAAATGTTAAAGGATTTGTAGAGCACATAACAACCTCAACTGCTGCGAACACTGAGTTGATTTTACTTCCAATAATAAATAATCAGCATTGGACATTATTAGTGGGGGCAATAAAGGAGCGTAGATGGAGATTTTACGACTCCTTACCAAATAGAATGCATATGAATATCACCGACGCCATTGTAAGTATTTGTATATACTACTGAGTGATTTTGAAGTTGATTTAACAACTCATACTTAACTTCAAATAATTCTGCAAATTATACATTTCTGGAATGATGTTGGCCACACTTTCGATTTTGATATGAGAAAATGGCCGGTACATATGTCCAGGGGTATACCTGTACAAAGCAACAGTAATGACTGCGGAATATTTGTATGTAAATATATGGAAATACTCGTGCAAAAGAATAAAGCTGATTGGAAAGAATACTTGGACTGACAGAAGTCTATGCCAATATTTAGAGCTGAAATGAGATATGAGATATGCAAATTTGCTATATCAAGAACATGATCACAGTTTGATGTCGCTTACCATTTAACTATTTAGATACCCAAAGAAATCATGTATACTAATTTCTTGATTTGTGTAGGTATAGCAACAAAGTTTAAAGGATGCATGCCGCGTGAGTTCAAATTTATTGTGGGGGGAGCAGCAGGGCTGATTATACACAATGATAGATTGTTTTATAAATTTTGTAATATATGATGTAATATACAATGTAAAATAGATTGTAAAGGCATAAAACTATGTATTAATTTATCTGTGATAATGTACTACATGACTTTATCATATGAATTTATCTGTGATAATGTAAGGGAGCAGCAGAGCTGATTTCTTGGGTACCAATTATTGCAAAAAGTTATTTTTTGGGAGCATGAAATTGGTATGTTGCCATTTATCTGGCAGAGCCTCCACTGTTGAAATTTTATGATCAGGTATTCGAATTTCGTGGGAGCAGCAGTTTCTGTTGATCAGATATTTGAATTTCGTGGGAGCAGCAATACGACAAACAAGGAGGCCCTTTGTAAAAACTTGTGGGAGCAGCAGTTTCTATTTTAGGCTTAGCTTTTAACAAGAAAGCACTAGAGGAAGAATTACAAGGGAACTATCTGAATTTTGAATTTTTTAACCCGCTCCAGAGCTTCTTGTTTCACATTTAAATCTGGAATGTATAAATCTGCTATGAGGAACATATCACCACCCCATTCCTATGTACAATTAAGGCATTTATATACATACCACCCCATTCCTATGTAGTTACATATCTAAGACTTAAACTTTACTTTTTACATTTATATAACCCCGATCTTTCTTGGGTGATAAAAAATGTCATTATTTTAACTCTTAAGAAGTGAAACATGTCTTTCCATGCAGATGGAAGGTGACAGGCATTTGAAAATTGAAGTTTAGGATTTAGATATGTGTAAGTATATAAGAAACATTTTTTTGTTTTCCTGTAAGCAAACATCAAAATAGAACTAACTCATCATCATAGACAACACATAAGCTGCGTTTGTGGCCCACAGTAAGCAAACATCAAAACCAATCCATAAGTGCCACTCAATTCATATGAATTTACATTAACATACATGCCACTCAATTCATATGAATTTACATATCTAACACACAAAATTTGCTTTTTACATTTATACAACTAAATCTTTCACTATGAGAACTTACATAGCTCAGTAAGTGTTGAGTTAGTTTTATATGAATGAAACAGTATGATGCTTATGAGAAATTGATCGTCATGCTCAGCAAGGGAAAAATCAGCAAGTCAGTGCTATGGAATTCCTATCACCAACTAACATCCACGAGATAAAAATACTTCGACAGCTATGATGCCCACATCTTTTACAAAAATTCACTCCATGGAGGCATTGTTGACGCATCGATCGACTCTGTCATCATGGCAGTGAAGGATTCTCTATTCCGTGGGGCAAAGGAATTCTGCAATGGGTAACAATGTATAAGATAAAACTTGAAACCACCCGAAACAACATATGAAATCGAACAAATGACCAGTAAATTCAAACATGTGTTAGGAAATTAGGAAGTGAGCACATGGGTTGATGACACTGTGATGATTCTGGTTCTTCAGATATTGAAACATTTTTTTGTTTTCCTGTAAATACAATATATATGGCTGAAAATTAATCGTCTGTTGAAGCATAAGAAAAGGGTTATGGTTTTCGAATATACCTTTGGTTCTTTTATTTTTCTCCCAGAACCCTTTTAATCTCGCGTTAGATATACCTTTCGGTCGCATTTTGGTAGGATCATTAAGAGTTGATTCATTGTTGACATGCTTTTTATTTTTCTTTTGTTCACTCCTACCTCTAGAACCTTTACCACCCAGTATGTCATCAATATCCAATGACAGTTTCTTCATTGACTCTCTCTTGCGTTGTTCAGCTTCCGGATTGCCCTTTGCTTTCTGGGTGCACTGATAAGCTGCTTTCTGCATGTGTGCTTGGTAAATTAGGTCGCCTTTGATATCATACGAGGATTGTGACTGTTGCAGATGCATGTACCCAGAACTATTATACACATCTCTTTTTGCATTTTCAGACCACCTCAATAATAAATATTTAATAGGTATCTTCTTAATATGTAGAAAGTTTAGGACCCTAAGAGAGTGTGAACATAGCAGCCCCATCATTTTGAAATTCCTGCAGCTGCATTTTATATCCAAACACGAACTGTCGAAGTGAACAACCTAAGTAGTGTTGAACATGTGGTCATCCAAATTCTTAATAAAAAACTCATTCTCATTGTCTGTAGATGCATGTAATTGAAGACCACAGGACCCGTGTATAACCTCTTCCTCAAACATTGTGTACAGCTTTCTTGAGTAAAATGCAGCTGCCTGCCTTAGTATTGGGCTGCTCTTCTCAACAGGAGTAATCATAGATTGGTCACATTTGAAATCCTCGTCCTTTTCATTTCGCCTCCATGTTCTCTTACATTTTCGATGCCCAAGAAACAATCTGTAATAAAACTAGTTGGTTTTGAGACACCATGACATATGTTATTCGTTGACTCGCTCCTCTGTGTCGATAAAATTCCCATTCCAAATACATCCTTATTAAAGGTTGTAGACCACTTATGTCTAATCTTGTACATATCATCTAACCAACTATTGTCCTG
>JXCR01145790.1:28525-51448 GCA_002079205.1 Phalaenopsis hybrid cultivar
GAAATATAAGAAAACCATTACAACAAAGAAGAAAAAGGAAATCATGTATACTAATTATTATAACAACACATCTCCAAACATGCCTCCATTTTAAGTTCTACTTCTTCTGTCCTGTCCGGATAACACACATCTTCTCCTTCTGCGTCATGCACTGCGTCGAAGCACTCTCTGTAGTCGTAGTTTATCTTCAAGCTCAAGAGTGGATGGCTGAAAAGCCCGAAGCTGCCGCAGCAGGAGGAAATGGCCAGCAAACAATGAAACAGTAAACCTAGCTGCTTAAATACCATGCTTCGCGCTCACCAATTTAAATCATGTACAATGAAGTTACATTTAGGGTACAAGCGCGGTTGCATCTGAAGGGGCATAATCCTCTGTTACATGGCAGTTACAACGGGGGTACAATCTCTAATCTATGCGGTTACAAGCGATGTTCCACTATATGGGCTTCAAAGTCTATTATATGGCGGTTATAATCGAGTTACAACGATAGTACAAAGCTACTTCCGCGGCTTTCAGCGTTATCAGGAGGTATATAACGAGTTACAAAGCTATTTCTACAATTTCAGGCAGGTTACACCCGAGGAAGGTACAGATAGGGTATATCACGGTTACAAACGCATTACAAAGCCATGTACTTCGGAAGGTATATCTTGGGTATACACCAGTTACAAGCGCGTTACATGGCCCTGAACAGAGGAAGATATATCTAGGGTATAGTCCGGTTACAATGGGGTAGATTGCCCTCTACCGCGGAAGGTATATGGCTAGTATACTGCGGTTACAATCGGGTTACAGCAGGCCGACCGCGGGAGGTATATTGAAGTTACAAATCGAGGTACAATGGAGTTACACCGCGGGCCGGGTAACGGGTCACGCGCGGTTTTATTTCGAATTAATATATTTATTTAATGGAGTGGGCCCGGTAAAATTACGTGGCGCTTTCTGATTGGGCATCACACGCATTGCTGCGTGCGTATTACGTAGGCAAATTTTTTCCCCCATTAAGGCCCCATTTGGGGCGGCTGCTTTAGCGCGATAGCGGGCCGCGATATTTCGCCATTTGGGGCGCTTTTCAATTGTGACGACAACACAACACGACGAAAAGAGGGTCGCTGGATCGACCCCGCGACCCGCATTTATTCTCAAGATTTTTACATGAATATCCTTATTTCGACCTCATATTCTTGTTTTCTGCTCTTTCTATTTCTTGCGGAGCTTCTTCCTCTGCCCTAACCGACTTGCCGGAGTCCACATTATTGTGGTATCCCCTCTCTATATTTTTTTGAGACATTTTCAATTCTCGTTGCTCTGCACTGTGTGGATTTGACTGTATTTTTTTGGTTTGGTGCTTCTATATGGTGATGGTTTTGGTGTGGTGGATCTTCCTCTGGTTTTTTTTTTCTGGCCTCACTGTTAGTAGCAAATATATCTAATTTCATTCAAAGCTACTAAAATTTACTAGTGGGACAAGTTGTGGCATTCTGATGAGAAGAGAAACATATTTCTCACACACATACACTGAAATGAGACATAAAAGTAGAAAGAATAAGACAACGATGTGAGTCATGTTTTTTCTTTTTTGTATCACAACTAGTAGCAAATATGCCTAATTTCATTGAAAACCATTAAAATTTACTATTGATACCACATGTGGCATTCCGATGAGAAGAAAAACATATTTCTTACACACACACACACACTGTGAAACGAGCAGAAAAGTAAAGAGAATGAGACAGTGATCTGAGATATCTTTTTTGTTTTTGTTTTTTTTAGCCTCAAAGCTGATAGAAAATATGCATAATACCATTCCATGCCACCGAAATTTACTAGTGACACCACTTGTGCCATTTTGATGAGAAGAAAAGTATATTTCACACACACACACTGTGAAACGAGTCATAGAAGAAAAAACAAAGAGAGAGTTCTGTGAGCAATGTTCCTTTTTTTAGAGTCACAGCTAGTTGCAAATATGTATACTTTCATTCCCAACCATTGAAATTTACTATTGGCCTCACAACTAGTAGCAAATATGCATAATACCATTCCATGCCACTGAAATTTATTAGTGATACTACCTGTGGCAATCTGATGAAAATAAAAGTACATTTCTTACTCACACATACACTCTTATATGTTGAAGAGAAGTAGAAAGAATAATACAATTATGTGAGCATTTTTTCTTTCTTTTTTTGTCCTTACAGTTAGTCGCAAATATGTATACTTTCATTCCTTGCCATTGAATTTTACTAATGGTATCACCTGTGGCTTTCTGATAAGAAGAGAAACATATTTCTCTCTCACACACACACAGTGAAAATGAGTCAAAGAAAAAGATAGAATGAGACTATTAGATGAGCAATGCTTTTTTTTAACATCACATTTAGTTGCAAATATTTATACTTTCATTCTCAACCATTGAAATTTACTAGCGGCCTCATAGCTAATAGCAAATATGTACAATACTATTCCATGCCACTAAAATTTACTAGTGATACTACCTATGACAATCTGATAAAAATAGGAGTATATTTCTCACTCTCACACACACTGTTATATAAAGAAGAGAAGTAGAAATAATGAAGCAGTGATGTGAGTATTTTTTTTCTTTTTCATTTTTTTTTTTCTCTCAGCTAGTAGCAAATATGTATACTTTCATTCTCAACCACTGAATTTTACTAGTGGTACGACCTGCGACATTCTGATGAGAAGAGAAGTATATTTCTCACACACACAGAGTGAAATGAGTCATATAAGAAGAAAGAATGAGACACTTATGTGAGCAATGTTTTTTTTAATGGCATCACAACTAATTACAAATATCTATACTTTGATTCCCAGTTATTAAAATTTACTAGTTTCCTCACAAAAAATAACAAATATGCATAATACCATTCCATGCCACTGAAATTTACGAGTGCTACAACCTGTGGCAATCAGATAAAAATAGAAGTATATTTCTCACACACACACACTGTTATATGATGAAGACAAGTAGAACGAATGATGCAGCGATGTGATCATTAATTTTTAATTTTTTTTTACCTCACAACTAGTAGCAAATACATGTACTTTAAATCCCAACAACTCAATTTTACTAGTGGTACCACCTGTGGCATTTTGATGAGAAGAGAAATATATTTCTGACACACACATATTGTGAAATGAGTCATAGAAGAAGAAAAAATAAGACAGTTATGTGAGTAATGCTTTTCTTTTTTTTGCAACACAACTAGTTGCAAATATGTATACTTTCATTCCCAGCCATCAAAATTTACTAGTGGTCTTACAGTTAGTAACAAATTTCCATAATACCATTCCATGCCACTGAAATTTACTAGTGATACTACCTGTGGAAATTTGATGAAAATAGAAGTATATTTCTCACTCACTCACACATTGTTATATGATGAAGATAAGTAAGAGGAATGAGGCATTGATGTGAGTATTGTTATTTTTTCCTCACAACTAGTAGCAAATATGTATACTTTCATTCCCGGACACTGAATTTTTACTAGTGGTACCACCTGTGGCATTTTGATGAAAAGAGAATTATATTTCTCACACAAACACACACACTGTGTAATGAGACATAGAAGAAGAAAGAATGAGACAGTGTAATTCCATTCAAAACCACTGAAGTTTACTAGTGATATCACCTGGGGCAATGTTATAATAAGTATATTTCTCTTACACACACACACACTGTGACAGTCGGATTGAAATGAGGCAGAGAAATGTAGCGTTGTTTTCTTTTTGAATGCTCTTACTCATGTCTGTTTGTTTTTTTGCTATCATAGTAGTAAAATGTCCAAAGCTAAAGAGGCTGCAACACCTGCATCGTGGGATAAGGAAACAAAAATAATCTTTTGTGACCTTTGCCTCATTGAAATTGAATTGGGTAATAGACTCACTACATATTTCAACAAGAAAGGGTGACAAAATATTATCAAAATGTTAAAAGAAAGTACAAACCGAGAGTATGACAGAATGCAATTGAAGAACAAGTGAGATCAACTTAAGAATGATTGAAAATTTTGGAAGGAATTGAAACGGGGATCAAAGAGCTTGGGTTGGGATCCGATGAAGCGAACCATTGATGCTTCGTAGAGTGGTGAACAGAAAGACTTGCGATAAGAAGTTTTCCATTTTATCTAATTCGATCAATTTCATTTTTATTTACTAAATGAAGTGTATGTATGATTTTATAGGCGGTGTCCGCTGCGAACAAATTTAAACTTTATGAACTTGAGTCAGAGTTGAAGAAGTTGGATCGGATGTTTGGTGTGTCGTTGCTACAGACACATATGCATGCACGCGCAGTGAGACAAGATTCTGTAGCACCCAAGAAAAATTGACAGTTAACCTATCAGGTGATTCAATCGAAATACCTAGTACGAACCTCAATGAAGTCCAATCTACCTGTCGTTCTATAAAAAAAAAGGTTGAGCTGCTTTCCTCCAAAACAAGATATCAAATATGGTAGCTTCTAGCAGTGCAGAACCGCATACAATACATGCAAATTCCATTGATTGAGCAGGACGTTCAAATCTTGAATGCGGTTGAGTTGCTTGAAAATTCTACCCATAGAGGTTTTTTCATCATGATTCTCGAAAATAAAAGGATGGTGTATCTACGACGTTATTATGATCACCAAGACATTTGAGACACCTATTTTTTATAATTCTACCCGCAGGACGCCTATCTGCATGTTAAGAACAATAAAATCATTATATTAATTATAATTTTAATAGTTGTTGACTTTTTTTTAGCACTCTTGGTACTCGCTATTAAATGAGTCGTGTATCTAAATTTTTGTACTGTTCTGTAGCGAATTTCTGCTTCTAAAGTATCAAATATATGACAATGATAGTTTTGTTATAAATAATCTTACTAAACAAAGACAATGATTATTTGTCCAAAAACAATTGTTATACTGTTGTTTTCAAGCAACTGAAATAAGCAGTCAGTCAGTTTTCTGACAGCAGCTTCTTGGGGCAGCTATGCTGCAGCTGCCCCAAACAGACCATAAATTGGTGAACCATCATAGTTTTTTTTTTCATTTTAATTTCCTAATAATTTACTTAGTTATGAAAAATAAAAAAAAAATTATTCTTAATGAGTTTGAAAAAATTCAACGTTTATTAAATTCACCTATTTTAGATTTCCTTTAAAATAATTAACAAATTTTTATTTATAACTTTGTTTTTATTTTATAATTTTAAAATTAATCTCTAATTTAGATAAACTTGAAATTTTCATATTCTTTTAAATATTATAATTGAAAACTTTAAATCATGTTGAACACATTTTTAATTCCTATAAAAGTATTCAGAAATATATAAATAAAACTTGCTATCTGAAATAAAAAAAAAATAATTCTCAAAATTAAAAATAAATAAATAAAATTAAATACTTGAAACAAACCGACCTTACATTTAAGAAAATAAACAAAAAAATTGAGCATTATTTATCTTTTTCTTTTTGACCTCACAACTAGTAGCAAATATGTATACTTTCATTCCAAACGACTGAATTTTACTAGTGGTATCACCTACGACATTTTGATGAGAAGAGAAGTATATTTCTCACACACACACTGTGAAATGACTCATAGAAAATAAAAGAATGAGACAGTTATATGAGCAATGTTTCTCTTTTTTTTGTTTGCATTACAGCTAGTTGCAAATATGTATACTTTCATTCCCAGACATTGAAATTTACTAATGGTCTCACAACTAATAGTTAATATGCATAATACCATTTCATGCCACTAAAATTTACTAGTGATACTACCTGTGGCAATCTGATGAAATAGAAGTATATTTCTCACTCACACACACTGCTATATGATGAAGAGAAGTAGAAAGAATGAGGTAGTGATGTGAACATTGTTTTTCCTTTTTTTTGTGAACTCACTACCAACAGCAAATATGTATACGTTCCTTCTCAACCAGTGAATTTTACTAGTGGTACCACCTATGACATTTTGATGAGAATATAATTATATTTCACACACACACACACACACACAATGAAATGAAGCATAGAAGAAGAAAGAATGAGACCGCAATTCCATTCAAAGCTATTGAAATTTACTAGTGATATCACCCGGGGCAATGTTATGATAAGAGAAGTATGTTTCTTACACACACACTGTGACAATTGGATTGAAATGAGGCAGAGAAATGTAACATTGTTTTCTTTTTGAATGTTCTTACTCATGTCTGTTTGTCTTTTTGCTATCATAGTAGTAAAATGACCAAGACCAAAGAGGCTGCAATAGCTGCACTGTGGGATAAGGAAACAAAAATAATCTTTCATGACATTTGCCTCATTAAAATTGATCTGGGCAATAAAGCCACTACATATTTCAACAAGAAATTGTGGCAGAATATTATCAAAAAGTTCAAAGAGAGTACAAGCCAGAGTATGACAGGACGCAACTGAAGAACAAATGTGATCAACTCAAGAAGGATTGAAAAATTTGGAAGGGATTGAAACAAGGATCAAGGAGCTTGGGTTAGGATCCGGTGAAGCGAATCATTGATGCTCCGGAGGCGTGGTAGACCGAAAATTTGCGATAAGAAATTTTCCATTTCATCTAATTCGGTCAATTTCATTTTTATTTACTAAATGAAGTGTATGCTATGATTTTGTAGGTGGTGCCCGCTACGAAGAAATTTCAACTTTGTGGACTTAAGCCAGAGTTGGAGAAGTTGGATCGAATGTTTGAGGGTGTCGTTGCTATAGAAAAATATGCATACGCGCCCAGTCAGATAGGGTTCTGTGACACCCAAAAAAACTTGGCAATCGACCTATAGGGTGATTCAACCGAAGTATCTAGTCCAGACCTCAATGAAGTCCAGTCTACCTGTCGTTCTAAGGGTCAGTGGGTGGAGAGTAAAAAGAAAGCAGAAGTTGCTTTCCTCGAAAACCAGATATCAAATCTAGTAGCTTCTAATAGCGCATAACCGCATATATCATAGGAAAATTCCATCGAACAGAACGTTCAAATCTTGAATGCAAATCAGAAAATTTTAGAGGATTTGCACCTATACTTATTTGTGGTAAAGTTGCTTGAAAATTCTATTCATAGAGATTTTTTCGTCACGATTACTCAAGATAAAAGGGTGACATATCTACGACGTTATTATAATCACGAGGACATTTGAGACACCTATTTTTTATAATTCTATTCGTAGGAGACATACACCGTCTGCATGTTAAGAACAATATAATCATTATATTAATTATAATTTTAATAGTTTTTTTTTGCACTCTTGGTACTCGCTGTTAAGTGAGACGTGCATCTGAATTTTTGTATTGTTCTGTAGTGAATTTCTGTTTCTGAAGTATCAAATGACAGTTCTATTATAAACAATATTACTAAAGAATGACATAATAATCAATTGTCCAGAAACAGTTGTTGGACTGCAAAAAGTCAATCAACTGCCCCGTAGCAAGTTCCTAGGGCAGCTAAGCTGCAATTGCCCCAAACAGACCCTAAATGACAACCTATCATAGTCTTTTTATTTCTATTTTAATTTTTATTTCCAAATAATTTATTTAGTTATTGAAAAAAAAAGTTATTCTTAATGAGTTTGAAAAAGAATTCAACGTTTATTAAATTTGCCTATTTTAGATTTCCTTTAAAATAGTTAACAAATTTTATTTGTTAACTATTTTTTTATTTTATAATTTTAAATTTAATCTTTAATTTAGACTAAGTTTAAAATTTTCATAATCTTTTATATAGTATTATTGAAAAATTTAAATCATGTTGAACGACATTTGTAATTCCTATAAAAGTATTCAGAAATATTTTTAAAAAAACTTGCTAATTGAAAATAAAAACATAATTTTCAAAATTAAATAAATAAATAAAATTAAATACTTAAAACAAACCGACTTTAAATTTAAATAAATAAAATAAAAATTAAAGTCCAAGAAATCCTTCATTCACTTACTTTTTAATCATGAATTTCGTAATATTTGCTTCTTCATAACAACTTAATTTTTATACATTTTTTTTTCTATAATTTATGTATTCACTTTCAATGTTACTGGCTAGATAAAAGATTTAATTTTGATGGTTGTTTAAATAATTTTACAAAATATTTTATTTCTCATGAAATCTTTATTCAGAAAAAAGAATCATAATACGATTCATTTTAAATATTAAACCTTATTTTGAAAATTAATTTTTTCATTAAATTCGGTTAATAGGCTTTAATAAGATATTTATGAATATTTGTATATAAATTAAAAATGTAATTCTATCTGATTTTAAATTTAACATTAAGAATATTGGAANATTTTTCAATAAAATTCGGTTAATAGGCTTTAATAAGATAATTATGAATATTTGTATATAAATTAAAAATGTAATTCTATCTGATTTTAAATTTAACATTAAGAATATTGGAAAAATTAAAGCTAATCTAAATTACAGATCAAATTTAAAATTATAAAGGATACAAATTTACCTGATAAAATTCATTAAATATTTTAAGGAAATTCTTTCGATAAAAATTTAAAAAACGAGCAACTTATGACAGCAAAATGGCAAATAACCTTTTCTTAACTCTTTCATTTAAAATATCTTCTAACTAAAAAAAATGTAAACCATTAACATCACTAACCTTGTCCCAATTGTTTAAGAATGAGCAAGACAAATAAAAAAGAATGATATACTGAATTCAGCATCAACGCCGACTAATTTTATGTGCTCGAAGCAGATTTATCTTTAAGCAACTTAGAAACAAGGTACTTACCCCACAAGAAAAATCAGCTGCTCCTCACCTACGGGTTGCTTAGTTCAGCAGTTAGTATCCATTCTCGTAATAAAAGATTAACCTCCTCTGGACGCTCGTCATGAGGGCAATGACCTGAAAGAGTAAATCATCTTCTCAAATCGGATGTAATTAAGGCTTCGTTTGGGACAACTTATTCGTGCGTTTTGAAAATGTTTTTTTACCGTTTGGAAACTGCGTTTGAGCAATTTATCGGAAAATGCAGTTTGTTTTTTACATTAAACGCGAAATACGGGTCGAACCCCCACGTTTCAGATAAACAGCTTATCTACCCTAAGTCTTGTTGGAGGATCAGTAAAGGCAAAGGTAGACCCAAGTAGTACGGCTAGAAGTTCAAAATAGACCAACACATATTTGAACTAAAATATGGCATAAAACTGAATTAGAGAGATTTGATATGGAGGATCGCAGGGCCTACCCCAAAGAGTGGGAATAACTATGATGACCTGGTGATGATAAGAAATGAGAATTGCTACAGGAGTTACAGAACAGAAGGAAATATACCATTTAAGATTCAAAATAATGTACCTGCATCTAGTTCTTTAACAGTGGCCAAGCTACAGTACTTTCGAATCACAGAGAGCCGTTCCTTGGAGTTGGAGAGCGGGTCTCGCACCCCCNATTTAAAGAAATTCTTTCCATAAAAATTTAAAAAACGAGCAACTTATGACAGAGCAAAATGGCAAATAGCCTTTTCTGAACTCTTTCATTTAAAATATCTTTTAACTAAAAAATATGCAAAGTATCCATCAAACATCCTTGTCCCAATTGTTTGAGAATGAGCAAGAAACGCCGACTAATTTCATGTAAGAATAATCTTGAAGCAACTTAGAAACAACGTACTTACCCCCAGAAGAAAAATCAGCAGCTCCTCACCTACGGGTTGGCTAGTTCAGCAGTTAGTATCCACTCTCGTAATAAACGATTAAATTCCTCTGGACGCTCGTCATGAGGGCAATGACCTGAAAGAGCAAATCATCCTCTCAAATCAGATGAAATTAATGCTTCGTTTGGGGCAGTTTATTCGCTGCGGCGACATTTTGAAAACACTGCGTTGCCATTTAGAAACTGCGTTTGAGCAAATTATCCGAAAATACAGTTGATTTTTTACATTAAACGCGAAATACAGGTCGAACCCCCAAGTTTTCAGATAAACAACTTATTTGTCCCAAACACGGAAAAAATTTGCGTACGATAGACGTACGCAGCGCTGCGTGCGATTTCGAGGTTATAGGGAGGGTATAAAGGGGTTATACTCGTGTTATAACCCCTTGTAACCTCCATGTAACCTAGTGTAACCTGCTTGTAACCTACAAATAAGTTTCGCGCTTCTATTATAATATATTAAGAATTTATTAGTAGGTTACAAGTAAGTTACATAAGGTTACATGGAGGTTACAAGGGGTTATAACACGAGTATAACCCCCTTATACCCTCCCGATAACCTCGAAATTGCACGCAGCGCTACGTACGTCTATCATACGTAAATTATTTCCCCCAAACACACCCTAAGTCTTGTTGGAGGATCGGTAAAGGCAAAGGTAGACCCAAGTAGTACGACTAGAAGTTCAAAATAGACCAACACATATTTGAACTAAAATATGGCATAAAACTGAATTAGAGAGATTTGATATGGAGAATCGCAGGGCCTACCACAAAGAGTGGGAATAACTATGATGACCTGATGATGATAAGAAATGAGAATTGCTACAGGAGTTACAGAACAGAAAGAAATATACCATTTAAGATTCAAAATAATGTACCTGCATCTAGTTCTTTAATAGTGGCCAAGCTACAGTACTTCCGAATCACGGAGAGCCGTTCCTTGGAGTTGGAGAGCGGGTCTCGCACCCCCTGATTAAAAAGTATAATCAAACAATCAAGCATAGTTGATCGTGCTTTAATATTTGGATTCCAATTTTAGAAATAGCTAGCATACCTGAATAAACAAAACCTTTCCCCCAAACCATTCCAATAGATAATTGAGAGGAACTGGCAGTTTGAAGTTGAACACGCTCTCAAGAAAGATAAGAGCACCGGGATCATATGACTAGAACGCATATTAAGGATAGCATATATGTGACAATATGCAGAAAAAGAAAATACATTTTTCAACTTTTCTCATTGAAGCATTCTTCCATGCTTATGATCACAGATTTCAGAGCTCAGGCGCACATTGAATACAGCAGGGAAGTTCTTTCTAATCACACGGTGCATGTATGATGCTCTTCTGTGCATGAAAAATTGAAGGGTTAGCGATTTTCTGGGATATGATAAGGCCAACATTTTAGGTTCATTGTCCTGAAGAAATTTGACCTTGTGTTCCTTTAGTTGTCATCTCGTTTGGTGTAAGTCAGACGGAAGTGAACTATATTGATATCAAATGGATTCTTGTATAGAGAACGGAAGAGATAAATCGTAATTTGTACTTTTTGGCTTCAATAGGCGGACTGGGTGACATTAATATGTAGTTTTGTAAGAACATGGCATAGTTATGAGGAATCGTATGATCTATGGTAGTCATCTACTATAAATACATAATGCATATGAACAAAATGATCTATTAATCTACGATTAAACTGTTTCAAGTTAATTTCAGTTCATCTGCCTAATTCGCCATATGGACTAACATTCTGCTAATAATATTCAATTTGAGAAGCTCTCGAAATCTTCACTCATCTACAAATGCAAAAAATGATCATACTAGAGAACTAGGGACAGCCTAAATTCCGAAGAGTACAAGCATCTTTACAGCAGCATATCAATTCGAATAGACCTGTTAAGTCATATGAAGATTTGCGTCCTAAAGAAACATGAACTAGAAACCTTTGAATCTTGAGTATGAACCTACGCATTACTGCTGCAGAATTTCATTAAATGGAGCAGCCCATTTCCTCACTGCAAACAAATCACAACTACAGCATTATATTTGATTGAACAACCTCAGCTGCTAAACTTTTGCCGTGCAATCCTTCCCCTGCACTTATATAACTTTCTTTAACTTTCTTAAAAAAGAAATTATTGCTCAACAAATGTTACCCATTTCATTCATAGCTTGGGCTTATAAAGAAACTTACAACATTCACAAATAAACCCCTAGACTTCTTCTATTTACAAATAGGACACTAAATTAGATACAAATCTCAACACTACCCCTCAAGATGGGCAAAGGATATCCACTAAGCCCATCTTGTCACATAACCCAAACAAATCTAATGAGCTAAGTCCTTTGGTAAGGCTGTCAGACACTTGCTCTCCAGTGGCTACAAGACTTAGCTCCAGTAGTCTTTTATTCAGCTTTTCCTTCATAAAAAAACTATCTCCACATGTTTGGTTCTATCATCTAGAATCCGGTCGTTAGCAATGTTGATTGCTGACTTCTTGTCACAACCCAACTTCATTTGAGCTCTTTGGTCCACCTTCAACTCTACCAACAAGGCTCTCAACCACACCATCTCAACAACTCCTAAAATCATGACCTTATCCTCTGCCTTTATTCTTGACCTTGCTACTACTAACTGTTTCTTGCTCTTCCAAGAGACCAACTTGCCCCCTACGAACATGCATGATCCAAATGTGGACCTCTTCTCATCCGTACAACTCGCCCAGTTAAAGTCACAATAGCCCTCAATGCTTTACATATCCATTCCTCTTGAAGATCAACCCCTTGGCTCACTCTTTAGAAACCTCCAAATTTGATACACTGCATCCATGAGAATCTCGATCACCACACTCACTGCAAATGATATGTTGGGACGAGTGTGACTCAGATAGATGAGACGACCTACTAAACTCTGGTACCTCTTGTAATCAGCTGGCTCTCCCACCTCTGCACTCAACTTTCCCTTCTGATTAATTGGTAGAACTGCTGGCTTGCATCCCAACATTCCTCTGAGATAGAAGAATCCCCTCTACTCCAAGAGCCATCCTAAGAAAGAATTTAAGTTGTCCCAGGTCTTTCACCTCAAACTCTTTGACCAAATTTGCCTTCAACTGAGCAACTCTTCCTCATCATCCCCAATGACAATTATATCATCCACATACACGTCAAGGATAGTAACGTCACCACTATGTCGTCGAAAGAACATTTTGTGGTAGGCATTAATATGTTGATAGCCCACGCCTACCATTTCTTCTCTGAACCTGTCAAACTAAACACGAGGAGACTGTTTCCAACCGTACAATGACTTTCTAAATCTACATATCTTGCCCACTGTTTGGTTCGTGTCAAAGCAATGGGTAACTCCATGTACACCTCATCTAGCAGATTCCCATGAAGAAACATATTCTTCATATCCAGTTGGTGTACCTCCATCCACCATTCACAGCCACAGAGACGAGTGTCCTGACTGTGCTCATCTTTGCCACTAGTGCAAATGTTTCATCATACTTGATGTCATACGTCTGACTATACGCTTAACCAGTAACCGTGTTTTGTAGCCATTAATCATTCCTTTTGAGAACTGCTTCACTATGAAGACTCATTTTCACTTGTCATTTTCCCTGTTGGCAGCAACGCGAGCTGCCATGCACTGCTCTTAATGAGAGCACTAAGTTCCTCCAGCATTGCAGACTGCCACTTCAAATTCTCCTTAGTTACTTTCCAACAGTTGGGTATAGAGACAGTGTTCAAAGATGCAGTGAAAGCTCTGTGTAAAGGTGATATGTTAGAGTATTAGATAACATAGGCAATGCCATGTGAAAAACCAAAACGATTAGGAGAATAACGATCAAGAGGATGGCTTGTATTGCTACGAGAGGTCCTCCTTAATGTTATGAGAGTGAGAGAATAAAAGAGAGGAGTTGTATCACTTGTGTAATCAAATTATGAGGTGGATGATGCAGGTGTCTCAGAAATCAGAGTAGACTGTGACAAGAGACTTGTTGGCATGAGTGACAGGCAGACACTGTTCTCTCATTCTGCCTTTTTCTCGTGTACACCCTCTGCTTCCCTTGATCTTGAGTCCAACGACCTTCGGACTCATTTCCTCATTTTTCGGCTCTTCTTCAGTTGATCCTTCCCACACAACGGAAGAAGGCATCTTTCCCACTTATACCAATCTCTCACCATCACTACTCCCCACCTATCGCCTCATACCTCCAACAACTAACGAGTCGCCAAAGGGTGAGGTCACCTCTAAGATGTAGTATGGTTCAAATTTTCTAAATTTCACATCCATACTTACAAATAATCTCTTTACTGTTGGGCTCCAATAAATATATCCCTTTTGAGTGACAGAATAATCCATGAAAATACACTTTACAGCTCTGGGATCCAGCTTCCCTATTGATGGTCTATTATCTTTCACAAAATATACACAACCACATACCTTCAATGAGAGAATCTCGCCATTATCTCCTTTCAATAATTCACAAGAAGATCGCCGGTCCAACAATTGAGGACATTTTATTGATCAACTGAGCGGCTGCCAAAATAGTTTGCCCCTATAAGTGCTTTGGGACATTAATCGAGATAATCATGATTTTAGTTACCTCTAGAATGTCTATTCTTCCTCTGTGTTGCTCCATTTTGTGTCGGTGTATATAGACAGGTGATTTGATGTTGTATCCCTTGAGCTGGCGAGTACTCCCCAAACATCTTGTTGGTATGCTATGACTCATTATCAATCCTCAATACTTTCAATACCAAATCGTATTGATTCTGAATTGCCCAGTGAAAGTTTTTAAAGCAGACACACATAATTTTTGTTTCTCATCACACATAATCGAGTAGCACGAGAAAAAATCAATGAAAGTCACAAAATATCTGTAGTCATTCATCAAAGTTATAGAACAAAATCACCATACATCTAAGTGCACCAAATAAAAAACACAACAACTTCTATTACCATAACTAACAGAAGAGCTCCTGGTGTGCTTACAAAACTCACAAGCATTACACAAAAGTTTTTATCTATTTGCATCTTCATACAAAGATGGATACAAACGACTGATATAGCAGCAACACATCCTTGTTGACCTCACTTTTGGTTGAGGTCTAGAAAACTTCTTTAGTAGCCTAGGTCTAGCCATAGGATTTCCCTATTGATTAGTCTTAGAAAACTAAAAGGTATCCTCACCATTAGAAATTCAAAATTCTTCTCTTTGCTCAACTTTAGGTTACAATTATTGGTCATAACCTCTAATATTTAGAAGATAAGATCATTATGGGAGAGCTCAAGAAGAGTTCGAATAGGATTACTTGGCCTTAGGATTGACCCTGGGTGTTGGTTTGAAGTTAGGACACACAATATCCTCACAATATTCTAGCTAAAACCAATCCATAAGGACCCAAAATGAGGATTTCAATGATCCATGGTTCATTTCGAATGTATATCTATCCAATTCTATGTGAAATGCCTAACTTGGTCTTTTGCCCCGAGACACCTCCAAATTGCTTTAACTTCCCTTGGGACCCAAATTTGGCTAATATTCCCAAATTATGCCAAAATACCCAAAATTGATCAAAAGACCGAAATTTGGCTAATATTCCCAAATTTTGCCAAAATACCCAAAATTAATCAAAACCCATACAAATTTGACCAAAATTCCTAAATTCTGCCAAAATACCCTAAATTGATCAAAATACATTTCAAACACCTTGAATACATCCAAATTTGCCAAAATTGACAAAAATTTCCAAAAATGACCAAATTACCAAGATACCCCTCCATGGCCTAAAAATCTAAAAATTCTAAAAATTCCAAAAAATTCTCAATAAATCCCAATAAATCCAAAATATTCCCAATTTCATTTTGTCNGATCAAGCGAGGCATATGATCAATCCAATCTTGATTTAATCATGAGGTTGCACGTTTATTTTGATTCGAGCTCATTTTGAGTAAAAATTGACATGATTTTGGTTCATATTTCATCTTTGAGGATAAATTTTTAATCTAACATGCAAACAAATAGCTATGACAGATATAAGTACACATAAATTCATCATCTTTAACATTAGGCATTTTATATACATACCGCTTAATTCTTCTATTTTTACACATTTAACACCTAAACTTAACTTTTTATATATATACTAACGAAATCATTCATATCACAAAAAAAAATGCCACCATTTAAGCTTTTGAAAAGTGAAATACACCTTTACATGCATATGAAAGGCGGCTTGTATGTCAAATTGAAGCTTACGTGTTAGATTTGTAAATACACATGGCTCGAGTGGTATGATGTCAAATAATTTTTTGGTTGAAAATGAGTTATCATCTGTCACATTTCTTTTGATCCGCTTTTAACTCGTCCACCGTAACACGAAAAAATATTGCGTCCGCACTCCAGACGCAATACTTTCTCCCACAACACAAACACACACACACGCGCACAATGCCACAAATAGATATTATAGTGTATTGAATTGTTGAGTCCAAATCACAGCCCTTCGACATATTTTTTGAATTTTCGTGCAGGCATCTCTCTTCCCTTGGATCAGGTACCGATTTAGTGCCTTTTGAATGATTGCTGCTATTCATTCATCTTCTGCTCCTAACGTTACATCTTCTCTCATGTGAAGTGGGAAGTCCTGCGGGATCATGTCGAGGAAATCAACGAGGCGGTGATGGAGAATGCTTAGCCTCAAATGTATTGCATTCGCTGCATTGCCAGCCAAGCCCTTGTTTTGATTTTAATTTAAAGTTTCTATTAGGACTGTTGAATGGTAAATCAATTTAAAAATTATAAATTAATTTGTGATTTTATGATTTTGTTAATTATAAAATATTAAAATCATGGGTTTCTTTTATCTAAGGGTAGAGGCTTTATTAATTAGTTTTGAATTTAATATTTCTTATTTTCTTTTATTTATTTATTGGGCATTTGAGATCATTTTTTTATTTATTTCTTTTTTCACATAGCACTAAACTTTTAAGGTTTAATATGTATAATCTAAACTAAAATTTATTGATTTTGAGTCTAGAATTGGGTCTCCTAACATCCTTAGTTAAACATAAGGGATCCAATTGATTATATGGATTCCTCATAGCCAAAGCTTATTACTATTGTGGTTATTTCTGTCAACGTTTGATTAGGGGAGTTTTATTATTTCTGCATACATGTCATTCTAGCTATTTGGGCCACATAAATATTTTACATTACATCATGCATAAATAGATTTAATAAATTTAAGTATATATTCTTGTTTAGTTAGTCTATGTTAATCTAGTTTTTATCTCATATAAAGTCTTATTTGCTTGAGCAAATTCATAATTGTTGTGTGCCAGAAAAATCACGGCAGTAGAGTAACAAATTAATATCTCAACATTGTACGAAATCCAATATGTACACAGATATAAAAAATAACAAGAAGAGAACATGATTTTTTTATGTGAAAAAACTAGAAAGGGAAAATACAATAAGACCCATTTAAATCAAAGTAATCCACTATGTCATTTTAAGTATATTGGTTCACTCTTCTTTAGAATTAGAAAAGATGAAATTACAAAATTTATAATTACAAATATGGAATAGTAATCTAGCTTTCATAACTAAATTGGGTTACAACAAATACAATTCTTGGAGATAATATCGATAGCAGGCCGTAAAAGCAATAGTAGATTGCTACGAAGGCATTAGTTGATTGATACAAAGGCAGTAGTAGTCTTCCACAAATCATATAAATTTTAGTTGTAAAAGCATCAACATACTATAGAGGCTTAAGTCGAAAGACAGTATTAGTTGACCACATTGGTCGTAGTTGGTAGCTTCAAGAGCGTCAGTTTGTCATAAATGCTATAGTGAGAGGTAGTAATGACACTAATTTGTCATGTAGGTCGTAGTGTGTAGCTACAATAGTAATTGGTCACATAGGTCATAGTGGGTAGTTGTAAGAATGTCAATTGGCTACAAGTTTTATAATGGAAGGTTGTGATGATGGTAGTTGGCAACATATACCACAGTGTGCAGCTGCAATGGTGTGGGTTGCCCACAAAGGACATAGTGGAAAGTTGTGATAATAGTAGTTGATCACATAGGCTAAAGTAGGGAGTTGTAATAGTATTAGTTGGTCGCAAGGTCCTTTGTTAGGAGCTGCAATATAGTGATGCCACATAGGTTGTAGTTAGTCACATATGTTGTAGTGGAAAACTACAATGTTAACTAGCTATATAGGTCATATTGGGTTATTGCAAGAGAATCAGTTGGCCAAAAATGCTATAGTGAAATTTTGTGATGTCAGTAGTTAGCTACGTAAGCTGTAGTAAGGAGATGCAATAACAATTTACCATAGTGGGGAGTGTGGTAGCAATTGTACAGTGAGGAGCTACAATAGCAATGAGTCACATAAGTCGTAATTAGTCATGTAGGTCATAGTAAGAAATTACAGTGGCAACTGACGATAAAGGCTATAATAGGTCACTGCAAGAGCATCAGTTGATCACAAATACTGTAGTGGAAGGTTGTAATGATAATAATTAGCCATATAGGTCACAGAGAAGAGTTGTAGTAGCAATTAGCCATATAGGTTGCATTGGGGAGTTACAATAGCGTCAATTGTCCACAAAAGTCATAGTTGGTGCTACACCGATGATGGATATAACCATTTTTCCTAGGTTTACTATTACACTAAAGGCAACACTTGTTGGCATACAACATAAGGAAACTTCAGAAGTCTAGAGAAAACCACTATATTCATTGTAAGACGATTGTAAGTAGTTGTCGTTGGGAGTTATCACCAAATCTTTAATATGACATTTTTCGCTAACTCGTATTTGGGATATATTGCTGCATTGTATTCAAGGTGCGTCATCGATCCCGATTCTCTTTATAAATGTAAACACGATATATGCGGTTATATGCTTTTCCTTATTTATAATTCTTAACTTGCAACAAAGCCAAAAACTTGATCTCAAGCAAAAGCTAGGTAAATTTTCAATTTCAAAGCAAGTAAGAATACATTTATAGTATTTAATATGGGATACTACGCAAGTATACATATCATTATCAAGTAATATAAGATTTTTTTATTAAGCCTCGAATATCGAATCCACGAGGAAACTATATTATGCACTTGATAAAGCAAGAGAAATTAGATAATCAAAATTCTACTTAGCAAAATATTCTTACTTGAATTTTAGATATTCACATAGGAATGAATGTTCAATTCTTTTTGTAATTTTTTGTAATTGAAAATAAAGTAAGCAACTAATTAATTTAACTAGATATTTGCAAGATGAAGATAATATAAATAAAATATCTTTTTTTTTTTTATCATGAATCAGTAACAATTATAGGAATTATGTTGTGGAATTATTCTAATTTTGTTGTGTCAAATATGAGCAATAATATTCTTTACCCTTGCTAGAGATGCTATAAAGAACATTGACTAATTTATAGTTTGAATAGTCTTAAAGACGGGTTAGGTAAGAAAGATACTAGCTCTCACTTTAGGGTTCCCTCTTCTCCCTCCACCTGGGGGCTAGCTTCTTGTATCAAAACCTAAAACAATAAAGCAAATTGGGGATTTTAGCTTATCACTCTAAAGTCCTTTAATTCTACACCCTTCAAAGTTTATTTCCTTATTTATTTGCACTCAACCCCATGAACTATATCGTCACCATGAATTCAAATGTGATTCTTATCATTTGTTGACTGAGACAATATCATCTCAGATCTTACATGTTCTCACAACAGATATTAACATCTTAATTGGCCAAATCAAGAAGTAAATGAATTACAAGATTTAAAATCATCACAACTTCTTCCAACATTAAAGTCTAATACTTCATACAACTTTCCTCCAATACTTAATCACTTATTATTTTAAGAAAAAAGATAAAGAAAACTACTCAGAATTCATAAAGAAAACACAACCACACTTGAGTTTGAAAATAGAAATTATGCACACAAACAAGAAGTCTAAATTAAAACCAAATGCAGTCACAAAGATAAAGACTTATCTCAAATTCCTTTCCAGTAAATTTCTTAAAGTTCTTTTGAATCTCTTCCTTCACTCACAATACAAAATACACTCGGAATAAAAAGAAAAGTGGGAGACGACAACGATGGGCGATGGGGCGTATGTGTTAGTTGGCTCTGGTCTTTCTGGATGGATGATGATGATTGGCCTCTTCCGTGGATGATCTAAGTCTTCTTTTATAAAAATCCAAAAGGTGCATTGGTGTCTCTTCAAAATATGTCCCCATTCAATGAATTTCTAGAAGATGTCTCATTTCAAAAGCCAATTGAATGATTTTTCATGTCCATTAACTATTTTCCATGTTTTTACCACGGGTTGCTTCAAATACCTCTTAAAAAATTCGTCATCAAATGACTACTTCTGTCGCTTAAGCGCGGGGTACCTGACGCTTAGGCGCGACTCTCTCCTCTCTGTTTAACTGGCGCATAAGCGCCAATTCTGGGCGCTTAGGCACTTCAGTTCTTTTTTGCACCTTCTTCATTTTTGCTCCAAATTTGATCATTTTTCTCTTCTTTTATCATTTTTCATCCATGTGATTATACCTGAATGAAAAACACACAAATAACTTTCATTAAAGCGGAATACCTCAAAAATAAGTATAAAAATTTATACATAAAGATTATATATTTTAGGTGTATCAGTCATTACACCATATTCAGGGTCATTATACCATGTTTTTAATGTTTCGCTACACCGTGTTCAAGGTACTTTGTTCCTCTACAGTGTGCATCGTTACTTCATAGAGTCCACCAACAAAAGAGAGCAGTGGGCGACAGATAGTCAGTGGAGGTGTCCAGTGAGTGACGGTCAACTACTGTGGAGGTCTGGAGGTACCATCGGGCTTTAATTCTCCTTCCTCCTCCTCCAGCTCAAGTTTAGCTTTAGGTCCCTTTCATGAAAAGAGTGAGACTTCGCTTATAAATATTGAGAGAAACATCATCCACAAATATAACTTGAATTAGTACAATTCCATCAAACTACTTAGAGTGAGTTTCTTGATCAGACGATGTTTTATGAACGTTTATGTGCCTTAACGATATCATAATTGAGTGATCTTGGGCTCGTTAAGTTTGACTCATTGATATGCTTGATTTGATTATTAGCTTGTCAAATTTGGAGTCCATCTTACCTTCCAATTACCCACTCAAAGCCTCTAAAAATGGTTTAATGATTTAATATATGCTTGATTTGTCCTGAATTAGATCTATTTTGATGTTATTAAGTTTGTCTCGTTGAGCAGATTAACTTGATTATAAATTTCTTAAAATTGAAGTTCTGTAAGATTTTTAATTTGAATAGAAATATTTCTAACCCCAAAACCAGCCTTGAGATTCATGCAAAATGATAAATTTAGTAATGGCTCATTAATTGCACTTAATTTTAAGTGATTTACCTTAATCTTTCAAAAATTATCAAGAAAATTAAAAATAACAAGAAATCTAAAAAAATGGAAAAGAAATCTAAAAAAACTGATAAGAAATCTATCATGTCTTGCCAGCAGAGCAAGGGTTATGGGTCGCATGTCAGCCAACAGTGAGGTCGGGCTAACTTTGGGCTAGGTGGTCGGCGTAGCAGAGCAGTCGAACAACATGGAAGGGTTGTGCCACGATCTAGGCTTTGTGACTATGTGGCACTCCACGTTGTATGGAATCACTCAGATTGTGAGATCCTTCATGCAAACATGTGGGTCATGAGATTATAAGCGGATTACATCACTCTATCATCTGATTACAAGAAATCAGATGACTTGTGTAGGTTTCAGTGGTCAGCCTGAAATTGGGTTATTTTTGAAGTTTTTCTAAGTTTATTAGCCTATAAATGGGCCTGAAAGAGAGGGAAGAAAATACAATTATCCCCTGAAGTATCGTGAGTCTCTTGGCCTTCTATTGTGCTTTGTCTGTGCTGAGTTTGTGCACTACCTGGAGTTCCTTTAACCAATTATTGTGTGTCCTTTTGCACTGGCATTGCGCACTCCTAGAGTTTCTTTGCCCAATTATTATGCCTCATTTGTCCTGGTGTAACACAATCCCTAGAGTTCCTTTTCGATCTATTGTAAGGATTTCTAGAGGAGATTTTTTTGCGCTCTGAGATGCAAATTCTTGTGGAATCCAATGCCCTTGAAAATTAGAGGAAGTAATAGAATCCTAAGGAGGCCATATAGACTATTATAGAGGGTGGTTTAGATCTTTCCTCAAATGCTTGGAATATAGAGTTTGCAAACATCAAATATGTTTTTATTGAGAAAAAAACAAATGTATAATGATAGGGAAAAACATTTATTAGCCTTGAGAGATCAATTAACATTGTGTAAGATTGAATTATCCATCATAGTATTTTTTAGCTCCCTATAAAGTTGAGAGCTAATGAACATTCAAGAAAAAACGATGGAGGCACGAGTTATTCTCAATCAAAATAACATGAATGCGAGAATTTTTTTAGCAAAGATGTGAGCTCTTAAAGTGGAGAACAAAAAATTATGAACCAGTGTGCAAAAAAAAAAAAATCCAACAAGGTTCTGAAAATTGGTTCACCTAATGGAATATTAGATTGAAGTTTACACTAAATACCCACCTCATGACTTACCGGAGCACATCTCTAAAGAGACTGTAATGTCATGATATAGAATAATACTTTGTGTATGTCTGCATTGGTGGATTTTTCTCAGTACTTTGTGACAGTGTGTCAGTATTTGTAACTTTTGTAGTTTTTATATGTCTGTGTGTTGGTTTATGTAGCTCTTTGTCGATTGATGTAGCTATCTCTATCTTATGATAATGCATATTTTTGCTTTAATATTACTCTATCCTTAATATCACTCCATTTTCTATGTTGTAGTGCAACATTTAATTTGAATATTATGAAGTAAGTTGAGATTTACTAAATTTTTCTGTAGTTACTTTAATAACATTGACCCGCCCTGGGTTGTCTCACTGGAGATGTGTTGACCTCACTTTTGGTTGAGGTCTAGAAACTTCTTTAGTAACCTAGGTCTAGCCATAGGACTTTCCTATTGATTAGTCTTAGAAAACTAGAAAATGTATCCTCACCATTAGAAATTTAAAATTCTTCTCTTTGTTCAACTTGAGATTCCACATATTGGTCCTAACCTCTAATATTTAGAAGGTAAGATCATTATGGGAAAGCTCAAGAAGAGTTCTTATAGGGTTACTTGGCCTTAGGATT